>JAHWFP010225159.1:0-23508 GCA_023313725.1 Lithobius niger
CGGCGTCGCCCCTGGATATCACCCCGGCCAACGAAAACCCACCAAGCTAATCCCACCGAGTATTAGATCATGGCGGGGGTGATATCCCTAGTTTATAAGGGGAACGCTTTTCGGTTAGGCTTGGGACCACCACGTAGCAATTTGGAGGCAGCCAGTTTTATTCTGTTATCACTAATGTGATTGGCTGAAACTTGGTCGGTTCTTTCACCCGTGTGGGTTTTGTTTCTGATATCACTTCTTTTGTAGTTTTTTTGGGGATTACATCTTATTTTTGCCACTGCACAGTTAGCGATTTAATAGTATGTTTCCGTTGTTAAGGGAAGGGGAGGGAAGGGGTGATAACATTTCTTTAGGGAACGTACACTAAGGGAAAACTTGGTGACAGCCATTTTTATTCTGATATCACTACTATCTGGGTGAAACTTGATGGGTTCTTAAGACTTGTGGTTCTGTTTCTGCTATCACTGTCTTTTGTATTTTCGGTTGCATCTCATCTTTGACAGTACCTACTTACTTACTACTTACTAACACGAGGAAAAAAAAATCCTCGCGTAGGTTACTATGCTAGGAACCCACCCATGGAGGAAGGGCCCAATCCGCCAACCTTTCGCTTCGACAGTACTAAAACTAGGCTACCGACACTTGTAAACACACCTAAATACACCTAAAAACATACGATACTAAAGCGAACAGCACATTTGTAACCTGGCGACATTTTCCGCACTAACACGAAAAAAAAACCTCGCGTACGATGCTAGCCCCCTCCCCACCCCCATCAATGAATGAATGGTCCAAGTCGGACCCGACAACCTTTTGTTCCGACGGTACGAAAACTAGCCTACTGACACCTTCTAAATACACTTAAAAACCTACGAGACTCAAGCGAATACCGCATTTTATACGCTATATCTTATTTAAACTAATAAAGTAGAAAAAATATGGTTTTACCTTAAACACAAACGTCGGTGATTGGGACTGGATATAGGGACGTCCTCACGTACGTGAGACTTTCGCAAACAGGAAGTTTAAACCGGAAGTTTGAGTTCAGGAATTTACGTCATAATTCACAAATAAAATTTTCGAATAATATTTTTTTAAATCTCTAATAACTAGATATGTTGGCTCGACGTCACACCTTAGCATTAAAACACATATCCGTGAATTAGACCGGGTTATCCCGAAATAATTGATCGTCTACTCGAAACGGAACAGTCCAAAGATCGAGGGGTAGCAAAATCGAACTCGCGCTGGCGCGCTCGTGCGACTTCGCCACCCCTCGATCTTTGGACTGTTCCATTTCTCGCAGACGATCAATTATTTCGGGATAACCCAGTCTACTTCACGGATATCTATTACACATTCGGCGATTGCTGTTTTTTTTCCCTTTATAAGCGTGTGAACTTGTCGCAAATGGCAAAATAAGTTAACTTGAATTTTATAAAACTACAGTTATTTCGTTTGATTTACAGACATTCAGACCAAAGTTCGGTTCAAATTCGATTCAAGAGACCAATCAAATTAAAACATATTAGAAGACAATGGCTGGTGTCACGATGAATTTCTACAGGGTATGTGGACGATAGATTCTTAAGCCTACAGTATTTTCTATTTACAAAATAATTTTGCAAAAGATATTTGGCAGTTCATCTTAAAATATCCCTTTCTCGAGTATTTTACTTGTCGTTTAATTACTTGTATGCCTAGGTATTGAGTATTTTTATTTGAAATACTTTTTTAAAAGTATTAGTCATCACTGGTTGGGCATTTCTTCGCTTGATTCAAGTATGTGCTAAAGATATTTCTCGGTAGCGCTAGATGTTGCTGTATTTTTCATACTTTCATTCGGTGACAACTTACCTTTAATATTAAGAAAAATTGGAAAATGTTTTTTTTCCCACCTTTAATAGCATGGTTTGTGTTAGGCTCAATTCCTGCAATGGAGGGAGAATCGTTCCTGTCAATCAAAAACAATGGCAGAGCCTACCATTGTCCCTGTCACTATTATCTGGCACATAATATCACGTCACTTTTTTTTAACACTTTTTTTTTTCACGGCTATGTGAACTGTTGTTTTTTATTAATTAGAAAAAAAAAACTGCATTTTTTTTTTACTTACCTTTAAAATTAATTTGGGCCAACACGTCAATTTTTTTGCTATCGCGTATAGTCCGTGCCATTTACTGAGTATACCGTCCCATGATTTCTTGCAAGGAATTAAGAAGTGACGGAGTGACGAAAAATGGTGGGCGACTGATGCCGAGTATAATTCATCTGGTGGGTGATTGTTCCTGTTTGATAATTGCTCGCCTGTGAATACGTTTTATTTCAGAGGATGGGAGGAGGCAGGGGGGGGGGGGGGGCGGATGATCAGCTGCACTTCCGTAAATAATTTCTTGGGTTGGCTTGGAAGTGTTGCCGTAGTGACGAGAGTCGGTAAAATCTGGACTCGTTTTTTCCTTGAATGTAAAATTCTCGTCTTGTTTCGTCCTCGGCTGGAAACAATTTTGCCCCTTCTCGTCTCGACACTGTGTTTCCGGACTTTCTCGACTATCTTCGACTCCCCCCCCCCCCCCCTTGCAATGTTGGTATGAAAAATGCGTACCCCTGCAACAAATTTTATGTATTAGTTTCGTTTCTTGTCTGTCTGGCGAGCTGTCTTAAGTTCTGCAATGCTTGTGGCACACTGCTCCGTTCCGACGATGAAGAGAGCTTTAGGGCCATCGTAGTTAGCGACTGATGGCCCAGAACACATTGCTTCCGTCGCTGACAACGATGGCCCAGAAGGCTCTCTTCGTCGTCGGAACGGAACGGAGCAGTGTGCCGCAAACTTTAGTTTAGGCAAATCGCCGAAACCATAACCACGAGTAACAATTTGAAAAGGAGTGTCAGAATTTTTGTATGAATATGATTGAGTGGTGGAGGGGGGGAGGGGGGGGGGATATCTCAAGTAAAATACCAGCTTTGCTTCGCCAAAACCCTGAAATAAAAGCCGAGGTAAAGTCGATGTATTTTTTTATTTTTTCTCGTCTCGTCTCGAACACGACTTCAAATATCTCAACCTTGAGTAGACGTGCAAATCGGCTGTCTCAACGTCGTCTCTTCTCGTAGAGACATGACGAGGGTAAGTCGAAATGTTCTCATCTCGACAGCAACTCCTGTGGTCATATCAATTCAGGCCAATAAATGAATTTCCAGGAGTAGAAAACACTTTTCACTGCATCGTTCCCTCTCAGTGTTTTTGAAGTCTGCACTTTTGGTGAAACTGTGCACCTAAACTTTTATCATTTCTGGTATAATTACGTTGACTAATCGGCTCAAAGTAACGTTTTTAAATTATCTGTAATTAATGTTTACTTATGTGTTTGATTATGGCCTTTTTTTACTGCGTTTCACAAAAAAAAATGTAAACACTGAAGGCTAAGAAAACACAAGGAAGGACGGAAGGAAGAAAAAAAGGATGAGAAAGAAGGGCATATCGGCGCACTGGTTATTTGCAAACTGCGTAAATGATTTTTGCCTTAATTAAGGCCAACACTACATACGAACAATACATATTGATCACTTACGCAATAACTAAACACAAGAATTGCGGTAAGAATACATTACGTACGTCCGACACAAAACTTTAATTATTGCATCACCAAAACACGACACGGAGACCGCCATTGTTTTGCTGGAACGTTCAGAAATTATTGCCGACAGATGTCACTTTCTGATTTCGACTCGCAGCCGATTCAGATAGGTCTATTGGCTGTGAGAGCTCAAGCGTTCGACGGCCTTAGCTGGCCGACAGTTGTAGTAGCCAGCTAAGGCCGTCGGACGCTTGAGCTTTCACAGCCAATAGAGCTATCTCAGTCGGCTGCGAGTCGAAATCGAAAATTGACATCTGTCGGCATTAATTTTTACGCGTTCCAGTAAAACAATGGCGGCCTCCGTGTCGTGTTTTGGTGATGCAATAATTAAATTGTTGTATCGGACGTACGTAACGTATTCTTATCGCAGTTCTTGTGTTTAGTTATTGCGTAACTGATCCAAAAGTAAAGCATGCATGTCAAAATGGATGTAATTGCCCTTTAAGAGCAATGGGTAGTAGAAATACGTGGAGGGATAAAACTAAGGAACAAAACATTCGGAAGAGCTGCACACGAATTTCTAGTTAAAAAAAAGGCTATTAACGTTACAGGCCATGAAGGGAGTCTGACGAAAGAAGGGGTCAAAACTTAGAGTAAAAGAAAGTGGTAGCTGTACCACTAAAACATGAAAACGTACTGTACTCTGTTACTAAAAGTTGCTTCTGCCCTCTCGGGGGTCTGTGCACGCTATACTGAATGTTTGGACGCCATTCTGGGCTCTGTTTTGGATTTTCACAAACAGGCATAAAATCAAGTGCATATACGTTGTTTCAAAATCTAGACACGCGCCAAGTTAGGCAACAAACATCACAACAAACATCACATCAATTCAATTGTCGAAGTTGTAAACCATTGTATATAGCGCGACGTCATGGCGTCAGTGTCTAATATCCTGACGCGTAGTACAGCACATTTCAGCTACTTGCGGAGAAATAATAATGTGGTACAAAAGCTTAAATTGTGTTGAAATCGAGAGCAATGACCCACCTGACAAAAATTAACTCGTGTACGAATCCCATCTAAGCTGCTTTTATTGCAAAATCTGACCCTCAATAACGTCGTAAATGTGTTACTATAGTTACTAGCTAGCTAGACACATACTAGTGTATCACGATAAATCTAAACAACGTTGACAAAAAAAACTGTATTCACATCCAATTCACGAAAATAAACAAACTGTAAAAACAAAGCAAAATAAACAAAGCCAAAAACTGGAAGAGGCCACCATGTTGAGAGTGGTGCCCCTTCGAAGGAGTGATATCGACACATCAAAACCAACTACATAAAACAAATTACAACAAAATTAAAATCAAACCAAAAGCCTATGAAGAGGGGACTAAGTTGAGAATGGTTCGGCTTCTAGGCAAAAGGTAAGTGTTGAAAACCAATTTCTTGTTGACGTGGCACGTTATTACACATCTGATTCTGCACGGTAGTGGAGTTGAGTCTAATACACAATTTCAAAAAAAGGACTGATATCATATCAAAAACCAAAACTGGTACCTAAAAGGGGTCGCCAAGTTCCGAATGGTTCGGCCCTTCAAAGGAGTGATATCAACACACCAAAACATTCGCCAACTTAATCGCACCGAATAATACTTTAGATGTTAAATGAAAACTTGAACATTGATACCGAAAGTAGCAATGTCCTAGTTTTCATTTGACCTTCGAACTATTAAGCGGTACGATTAACTTGGCGAATGTTTTGGCATGTTGAATCATTCCTTTGAAGGGCCAAACCATTCGGAACTTGGCGACCCTTTTTACAAGTTTTGGTTTTTGATCTGATTATTCTTACCCAAGTTCATTTGAATCCGTTCATGAGCTTGCCCGTAACTGCGGAAGGTCATGGAAAACTGGACAAATAGACAGAGCAACTTCTTTTAATTAAATTGGGACCTCCTTTGCTTCCTCACTAGGTCAAAACATACCTATTAACGTCGTTACAAACAGATAAAGTAGTAATTTCTGACCAACATAAAACTAACGAACAGGTGCATGCAGAAGGAAGACACGTCGTGAAATTGTAATGAAGCCTTCGGATTTCTTTGTGCGAGCAGAGAAGGTACCGTTCCAAGATGCGCACTGACTGGCACAAATCCCACAACATATAAAAACGACCAAATTTAAATGTTCAGTCCTAATATGCGGACCTTGATCACAATAAAAACACACAAAACTAAAACGACAAGCAGCAACACTCTGCTGCAGCCAACAACACGATTTTTTAAAACTAAAACGATAAGCAGCAACACTGCTGCAGCCAACAACACGTTTTTTTTAAAACTAAAACAACAAGCAGCAACACTCTGCTGCAGCCAACAACACGATTTTTTAAAACTAAAACGATAAGCAGCAACACTGCTGCAACAGAGTGTTGGCTGCAGCTGAGTGTTCCTGCTTTTCGTTTTAGTTTTGTGTGTTTTTATTGTGATCAAGGTCCGCATATTAGGACTGAAAATTTAAATTTGCTCGTTTTTATATGTTGTTGTGGGATTTGTGCCAGTCAGTGGGCATCTTGGAACTGCAATGAATCATTAAAAAGAACGACGGCGCTTAATAAACAAATAAATAACTAATTAAACAAAACTCAAAGACGAATACATGTATTGACGATTGCAAATTTATTAAGGGGTATGTAATAAAGGTCATAAAAAGAAGTCCTACTGGCAAAAGACGAATAAGTGTCAGTATTCGTCCCTTGTACTTGTCACTTTGCCAATCAAATATCACTCATCAAAAGTGGTTATTATCTTTTCATTCCATTTCCCGAACTCAGAATCCGCAACCATTCCAATTTAGACCCTAAGGCGTACTGGCGTAGGGACTGATCCCAATATTCACCCCAACTTCACTCTGACGTCATCACAACAAACTTGCAAGGTATACAATCCACTCTTTCTCATCCAGGAATATGGAGTTGCTTACAACCCAAATGACTTCTCCAATAGTTACCTCGTCTATTATAAAACAATGTAACGTCATGTATTACTATAGTATCCATTGTACATATTATTTGACTAGTATTGTTAATTTTAGCCAGATTTTAACAGCATAGTCTCCCCATGACGATCTCCAATGTAAGTCAGATAGTTTCGGAAAATATGTAATTAAAATTCTTTTAGTCCCTTCGTCTCTAACCCTTTACATAAATTACAACATAATTAAATCACTAGTCACTTAGTCACTACAGTCACTATGGTCATTTGTGTTAGTAGCCAGTAGTCAATCGACCACATGTAGGCAGGCGAGCATTAATATTTTAACATCACTATCCTGAAACAAACAAGTGAACTTATTCGACCAGCATTCGTCCATCCTTGCTGACTTAACTCCATTTATTTTACCAGCTACAGGTCTTGAAGTACCACCGAAAGAAGTCCTTGCAGACGTAAACCGACTTCTGCGATAAGTCTTCCTTTTTGTCCATAATTGTGTCTAAGGATCTCTCCCTGGCGATTATCCGATTGTTAGGTCGCACCCGTTTGGCCATTTTACAACCCATTTTATAGTAAGCACGTTTTAATCAGGTCTTTTACAGAGACATCGGTGCGCCCTGCCGTCAGCCAGCCAGCCACCCACCTTGGATAAATGACACAATTTCTTTTTACACCCGGGAGTGAGTGATCGATATTTGTGAGCCAATCAGACCTTTCCTTTCTTCGGCCTCCTCCATTCTAATCGTTTTACAGTTTTCCTGTCCCCTTTTTTTCTTTCTTTCGTTCCATCGTTCGGACCGTAGATGCGTGGGCGTGAGTGAGGTCCAAAAGGAACCAACCAAGCCCCCTTCAGCTGACTTATTACCGGAAGCAGCAGCGCGTGAGAGCGGATAATTATTTTATCAATGACTTTGTAGCTCGGCGGGATACAGTAAATGATCCGCGACTGAATGTAGCCCTCCACCCACCCGGCTCCCTCCCTTTCCCTCCATTTTCCATTCCCTTTCTTTCCTTCTTTCTTTCTCCTTTTCGTTCTCTCCCTTCCCAATCTCCGTTCATGTCGTCTTTCCATTCCGTTTCAGTCGTTCCATCGCTTCCCTTTCTCCTCTTGTGTGCACCGCCGCGCCGCCGAAATTACGGAAACATTGAAGGATTTCCGCCAAAGATAACTTAATATCCCGGATAATTGATCTATCAGTTTACCTATTTATCTCCGGCCATGCGTGAAATCGCTCTTCCATTGGTCTGGAGGCAGCCGTCGCCACGCCACGCTTCCTCGCTTGGGCTCGGCCGCTCTCCTTCCTCTGCCCCCCCCCCTCCGACATCCTCTGCCTCCTCCCCCACAAACTCCACTAGAGCCTCGTGAAACGCTGCACGGCATGACAATGGGGCAGGAGCAATGCTTTTGTCTGATATAAACTGCTTTTATCTGGATAGCCCGTTAGGTCGTCGTTCGATGATGCTGTCCCAGTGGACTTGTTAGGTACAGAATACCACATTCTAACGTTTCCCATTTTACAAAACGGCTGACACCTCTTCGTCTGATTTTGAAATACTTTTATTCTATTCGTTGTGCGCCGTATACAGTATTATCAGCAGCCCATAAAGGAGTACTGGTTAGGAAAAAGGGAGTGTATTACATCTACGCCAGCGTATGGAAGATTGCATACCCAGATTGGCTAGGGGAATAGCGGTAGGGAAGCAAAGGGAGGAGGGGGAGTTGGTTGGGAGGGGGGGGGGCACGAAGCAGTTCACTTTATCATTCCCATTCCTAAACGTGCTATACGAACTTCAAACGGATTCAATTTGCTACCAAATTAATTTTTTTTAACTGTTAACATTATGAGACGTAGGTTAAACCATCTACGTTTGATATGTTTTTTTTTTTTTGCATTGTAGAATAACGGACAAAGAAAAATACCGAACTTAAAAGGAAAAACTAAAATTAAAATATTAGCAGGAAAGTGCGTCAGTGCTTGTGTCATAATCGGATGGTTTTTTAACTTCGCATATTCACGACTTCCCCTACCTCCTTCCCAATCCGGCCCTCGGTTAGGAATGATTCGCTACTTCCCTGAACTTGACTTTTTTTTAAATCACTATAACGTTTTAATGTCAATCCAACATACAAGGATCAGTGAAAAGGCCAGATTTCCATGGGATGACGGCTCAGTCAGCAAATCAGTTGTTGTATAAATCATGGTTCTGATTCTGGCTCAAGTCTTGGCAACGGTTGAATTTTTATTTCAATTTCTATTAGAGTTCTCATCCCCATGGAACTCACGTCTGTGAATATATTGACTGGAGATTGGCTGGGGTGGGCAACGAATATCTTGACGTCTCTTTGTTTTGATTTTACCAGCAGCAAAGTAGAAAGGAAATTATTCTACCTTATGGGTTCCTTCTACAGTCCACATATCATTTCATTGCAAAGGAATGAAGAATATAAGCAGAGCCATCGTTGCAAAATGGCCACGTAGTAGAAACTTGACAACTAATCAAAGCAGGCAAAGTAGTACCCAAAAATTCGTTTTTAGTACTGTACACCGAATTATTTACAATGATATTATGGAAGTTTTATTTTGGTGTCATTTGGTGTCATTTGGTGGGATGTGGGTTCTTTTCAAAACGGGATTCACGCATTTATTATTTCTGCGACACGCCCTTCAGAGTGATACTGGATTCCGTCATTGTCATGTTACGCATATTTTTAGATGTTTTATGTTCGTTGTAGCCTACCTTGGCTCGAAGCTTAAGATATAATTTTTAAAATATTGATGTTGTCATGTGTCATGAACTTTATGATGTATCTAGAAATTGTTGTGCGTTCGCCAGATGTCGGTCGGACTTTGCCTGTGTGGAATTCTGTTCATCTTTTTTAATTCGTCCGTCCGATGTATATGAAGTTGCAGTATAGCAACTTCGTCGTCATCTTGTGATCTTTTTCCTATTGCCTACGTGGAATCCTGTTGACTGACCGTTCGAATTGTTCTTCAGTCAGGGCCTTCGAAAACCCCAAGCCAAACTCAACCAAACTCATCCAGTCTGGAGGCAGAGCAGAGTTTACTGGTGGGCATTCTGTATGTTAACAGTACCAAACTGCCTCCAGATGGTTGAGTTTGGTTGTGTTTGGATTGGTAGTTATCGAAGGCGCCCATGCATTGTCAACTCATGCCGTTCTTCGCTGCCTTGGTTAAGCTGGACTTGATTTTATGCCTACTTTTGATAGGTCTACTTAGAAAATGCAGGGGTAGCAAGCTCTGGCGATAAAATCGTTTGAACTTTGAAAAACATTGAACGCATTGCTGCAGAGGTTACACCTTAATTCCTCAATGTGTGCGAATATCGTAGTGCGAAGGTTCTCTGAAATTTACAGAACGAAAAGTAACGTGCTTCTATGTGGTTACAGTCGATATTGTACTGTTGCAAGTCGAGTGGATGACGTTTCTAGAAGGATTAGCCTATCATGCAGCAGTGAAAAAGAACGAGTATGGTTATTCTTTGCACAGTAGTGATGAAAAAGGGCGATTACTTTGGTAATATGGAAAACGGTATTGTAGTTTAGCCTTACACTGAACTAGTAGGAAAACAAATAAAGGAGATAAAGAAAACAAACGTTATAGGTTACACATTTTATTACTAGTTGGCCCAAACTATCGGCTGTAGGTGTTGGACATACAAACTTGCCGGTGCCTAATTTACAATCTTGCGGCCGTTTCTGATTTCCTCTTGCTCCTACTCCACGGGGTTGATAATATCCTAAGATGAATGCACTTTAACAAATCAAATCAAATCAAATCAGTGATTTAGTAATTTGTCTGCTTTGTTAGCTTTCTTTGTTGTACACGTGGGCTGGTACGTTGATATTGTTAACAGCTGCTGATTCTGCCTATCCTTTTTCTGTTTTTTTTTTTCATGTGCTCAGAACTCAGGGTCTCCCGAAAATCCAATAGTTGCTTTACAGAACTGGATAATTATTTCCCATAACCTTTCTTCGAAAATAACGTATGAGGCTGGACTCCCAGCTGTAGGCTAGGTCCAAACATCCCCTAAACAATTTTTGTTGGGATACAGTCGTAAGTGCACAGCAACTCTCCTCATCTCCACACCTACACACTGGGCTCTGCACCATTCAGCAAAGCATGTCTAGACTCCAGATGAGATAAAGGCCTTGCATCGTCTCGTGTTAATTCATTCAGATACCGGGGACCACAGTTGAAGGATGAATCAAGAACAAATGTTGTCTCCTGCTTTCACCAGCCCATGCATCCTCCCATCATGGTTATTCCCCCTCCACCACTGGCCTTAAATGGCTGGGGTTCAGGAAGATAACATTGTTTGCACAGTGCACAATCACTCACTTAACATAGTTGATCTGCTGTTTCACTCCCCGCTGTACTTGTGTGCCCTGGCGCCCATTGAAAATAAATCACAGTACCTGACATCTTCGCTTCATACAGCTTCTTCCCTAATTCCTGAACAATAATATGCCTCATGTCAACGTGCCGAAATCTCATGTCCAGAAAATTCAAACCAATTGCAAGTAAGATAAAACCATGAAGTTACGAACTTCTAAGTCCACTCCAATGTCTCCAGCCAATAACAATGCTATCATCTGCATCAAAAAGGCAGTGGTCATTTGGAGCATCGTTTTTTGGCCACAAGCGCTTCAATTATTGAGCGAAAAACTGTCACTCCACCCGTTCTTGTCATAACTCGAAAAAAGCATCAGAGAAACTTCCCAGCAGATGGATGACTTGACATCTGGTTTTCACTATTACTTGTTGACAGGTCGAACATCTACAGGTCCATCACGCCAAGTCCATGGGTCATAACGGAAGCCCATAAGGAAAAAGTGCAGCTATAGTCGTACTCTGAGCCCAGCTTCCGTAGTTGGTTCAGCTCTACTCGATGCGGTTTGCAATATCCCACCAATATAATACCGACTCTGTCCTAGTAACCTCGTCCCTGAGGTACTGGTCACAGTCCTAACACGTTCCCCATTCACTCCGAACTCCGAGCTGGCAATTCCCGTTTCCACTAATAATGCCGGAATTGAGTTGACTATAAGCATCCAATGATCGTTCTTATGCACTTATTAACAGCGACCTACACCCTTGCAAAGACTTTTGGGGAATTGCACAAAAAAAAAGGTAAAATCAAGTCTGGATTGAAGACAACTCTTGAAGAGATTTCGTAGCACAGCCATCCACAGGAATCATTTGCACCCGCCAGAAACGTTAGCATTCTAGAACCAAGCTGTATAGATGAAAATACTGCTTCCCTTTCTGTCTGCCATGTTAATCTTACAATCAAACGATCCTCAAGTACCAAACGCTTGTGATTATTTCCACTGCCTGGCCTGGAAAGAATACTGTCATCTCCGAGCCCATCCACTGACCAAATATAATCATCGGCTGACTTGCCCAGCGATAGAGCCAGTCGCGCTACTTAAACCACCCTTCGATTATCAAAAGAACACCCCGGAGCACTCTAAAGACATATTCCTGCCTATCTCCCACAAACAAAATAGGAACATTTGTCCGCAAAAATAGCCATATTCGGTAATGACTCCACCAGACTGAAAAGAGAGTTTAGATGAATTGCAAAGAGGATTCGGTTTAGGCAACTACCTTGTGGTAGACCCATGGTAGTAGTTGAGGTCTTGATTACTCACTATCCACTCTGGTGACAAATGAACGGTCCTCCAGGAAATTCTTTAAGAGATGTGTCACTTTCTCAACAATACCCAAGTCCCCAAATACCAACTCCATGACTACAGTGTCACACGACACTTGAATATAAAAATAAACGACAATAACTACCTGTTCCTTTGCCCAAGCTTCTGTAACACCAGTACACAATATACATAGAACAGCATCTGGACACTCCTCTGAGGAAACCAAATTGCAAGCAATGCAGCCAGCCACCTTCTTCAAGATGCCAGGTGAGATGCTTAACCAACATTCTCTCAAGTAGCTTCATGACATGATATCAAAGCAAATGGTCTTAACCCCAGGAGAACCTGCTCTTCCCTGGTTTGCCACAGGAATCAACAATCCTGTTTCCACGCAGACAGAATTGCACGACCATCCAAGACCTGGAAAAATTAAACAAAGATCCCTTTTCTCTTGTGGCTCCAGGTTCTTCATCTTACCAGCACTGTAGTTCCTTTGTTCCATCACAAGCCGGCCTAAGTGCCACTGCAACTTTCACTTCTGAGAAAGTTTGCCTCAAAGACACCCAAAACAGTGCTACACAGGTCCTGGACACTTGCACCACTGGCTTCTATTTGGCCTGGAGTAGACTAGTGCAAATTGATTATCTACTTGGCCTCCTTTCTCTTAGAACTGATCGACTACATGAGTCAGATGCCCAGAATATGCAAGCTTGCTTCTTACCTAGGTAAACCACTCCTCTAGCAACGTCAATGACATGGCCTGGCTCAAATCAAAGTTGCCTTGAGAATTCTGCTTGCCTTTGCCACTTGGAGCATGTACTTCTCCCAACTTTCTCTTTTAGGCCAGCGTGCAAGCATCCTTTGTGCATTTCTGTCCCACACAACAATCCAACATTTCCTGGTCCACCACACTGGACCCTTTACCTGTGATACATGACAATTTTTTACCCGTAGGACACTGTGATCCCATTTCTCAAAAGAGCTTTATATTCACCACCCTGAACAGTGTCCAAAGAAGTTCTCTTCATTTTCCCACCAGAATGATTCCTCAAACTTCTTCACTGACTTGATAGAAAGGTTAAGGTGGTCAGTCCCTCCCAAATAGATCGTCCAATACCAAGCACGAGAAGTTATTTCTATGCCAGTCAAATAGTCGCCAAACCATCTAATAAAGTCATCCTTCAGGACCACCAGGCATTGATCTACAAACGAATCAGGCTTTGTACTTGTGTGGCAGGTAGACTTCCATATAAGTACTAAAAAATCACAATAGTCCAGCTACCTTCCCACCAACACTCACCTCTTCTGACATCACGCCCGAACAAACTGCAAGCTGGAGCAGACAACGTGGCACTGAAGAGTGAACGATCACTAGGATTGCAGGCCCCAATTGAGCTGATAGACTTCACATCCTGGTACACAGAAAACAAGAGTTCCTCAGATGGGTTCCTGCAATTCCAAGTATTTGAAACCTGGGAACAAGGCAACAGCTTCATCCTCTTTACCTGCTATTCCCTGGACATTCGAAAAACAAAATGCATATGCACTAATAGCCACTGAAACAACCCAGCTCTTTTAACGCTTCAATCCCCCTGTGTCAGCCTTGTGTTCATCACCAGCGACATTGAAACCATTTTTAGGTTCCCCTTCCAAACAGGCAGTTCCAGTCTCATCTTTTTCCGCCTGTTCCCTCTCTTTGCCTTCCAAAAGGCCTAGAGCACTAAAGTGTTTATTCGTCACCACGTTCACTGCTCATACTTTTGCAACTAGTGATGGGGACCATCCCTAGGACGTGACTTCTTTTCCTGGCACTTCTGAACTGATCCATTTGACCCCTCTGTCAGAATGGCTCCTGGAACCATATCTGATCAGAGCAGAGCTGGCTGGTCCCCTTGCAATGGTAGTTCCTGAACCAGTACACTGGATAGACGTACAACATCCAGGGCTGAAGTTACCCCTCCAATCGTGTTTTCTTCACATACTACCTTCCCTATACTTCCTAGTACTTGACTCTGTAGCAACGTTTGTGCCACCAACGTCACACTGCTTCCGCGAAAGACGGTTGCACACACCGAGTTTCTTCTAACTGAAAGTCCTTGCATTTACTGTACCACAGAACCTCGCCCTGCAAAAACAACAAACATTACCTTGCTTTCTGCAAAGCAAGCATATAGGCAACTGGTCCAGAACTGCTACTAAAGCCATCCCCCTATTAAACAAGAATTGTCTCCTGTACATCGTCTTTCTCAACTGTTAGCCGAAGCTATAGAAGCACCTGATACATATTTGTGTCCCCAATGTGCTCCCCTCTACATTTCATATTCCTTTGTAACCGACATAACTGAACCATAGTTCAGAAATGCTATCACCAGTGAATGGTCCTCGACAAAACCTGGTAACAAGTGAACCCTGCACTGAATTTATTCAGTCTAAAGAAGAACAAGGCCATGACAATTCCTATTCACTTTCAACGCAGCAGCCAAAAGCAAAGTGTTTTCACCTCTGAGGTCTTCATAATTATTTCATACGTGTTGCTTGCTCTTAATGTCCTCAAACCAGTTACTTCTTTAAGTGCATCCCTGTAATGTATATGGAGATATGGTCATCCCGTCTCACTGCCTAAATGTATCATTGAGTTGGTCATGTGGACCACTTAATCCACCCCGATAAATTCTTTAAAGCTGCTAGAAGTCTGGTTGATCATTTATCTGTATCCAGTTTCCGTCCTTTGTGATCTGCCGCCTCTGATAGCTCCTCCATCCTTACTGCGCTGCGCACATCCCTCTCTGCCGTGTTATCTCCTTTAATAGTGTCTGCTCTTTTGGCATATTCTCATCCTCTCGGATCATGAGTTGACCCTTTCTTCCGTGTCTCAGGCTACGATATCCCATGCATCTGTTTCCAATAATCATGGTTCATCAAAATTCTTTCCTTAATTACATTTTACGTATTCATTGAGCCTAATTTTCAGCTCCATTTTACAGCGAGATAAAACTGTTTAAATGTTTGCAATGTTGGAACGTGTAACAGTGGTCCAACTAGATGGCAAAGTGCAGAAGAATATAGGATTAGGGTTTACTCGAAGAAGATGTTATGATGCTTGGGCACGGGGAAAGTAACACTGTTGTTGCATCTTGTTTGAGGTAACGTAGTTGGCCAGCAAAAGATTAATTTGTAAGGTCGCTAAGGAAGTGGAGGATTATTCACAAGGCACAATGCTCGATCCTAATTCACTCCTTACTGCATAGCTAGGGAACTTTGCACATAGGGTTTTTCATATTAGGCTATCAGCAGAATTTATCCTTCTGCTGCACCTCATAGGCAGGAATTCAACCTTTCAGTCAGATCCCACACACTAACTAGCTCGAGCCCCCGCTCAGTCTCGTGCTTTATACACGAGGAGAACAATAGGCTCTAGGCTGAGGCTACTGGCGAACAGGTGCGATCCGGTTCCAACTGGGTTTGCAGTGAACCCGTGTCGCCACCTGGCGGCTGGCAGCTGTCCAATTCCTGAGTCTGCAGTAATTGGATGGCAAGCAGGCCGCCATGATTGAGGCAAACCGAACTACGCAGTGTAAGCTTCGTGAGTTGCGTGCTGCCATACATGTAAGCCGTTACAAATTCCTCGTCGATAACAAAAATAACATGATCCTGGCTTCCAGTTTCAGATCGTAGGCGCTAAGTAAAAAATTCTGAGGCTTTAATGCCTCAAAATTGGACTGCCAATGATTGAATGATTATTTATTTCTTCAATTGCCGTAACACTTAATTCATTCCACTTAACGCTTCAGCAACATTGTGGTGTCTGAAACCTTATAGAAAAGCTTATTAATGTTCCTTTGCTGTTTTGACTTTGGTTCCGTTAAACCTTACCTTATGCCTTACCTTAAATGTCAAACGAGTTCGGTTTTGTTTTCTAAATCTTGTTGGCCTACAGAATCACTACCATTGCTAAAATATGATCAGTTTCTTAATATTGTTTTGTGCTTTGGCTGTAGACTTCACGACTCATTGGCTTAGAAATGCAAATAGAAATACCCAATCAGAGAAGACGGCATTGCACAAAGTTGTCAGCTTAATTTGATTAACCTTGGCAGCCTTTGTTTTTAGTGGATGATATCCCTACTTTGTAAGGTAGAGTTTTTTTTGTATAGTTTGCGGCTTTTCTTACGCGATTATTGTTTTAGGCTGATAACAAATAAGGTTTAAAAATATTAAAAAACAAACAAA
The DNA here is from genome assembly GCA_023313725.1 of Lithobius niger. Classification (NCBI taxonomy): domain Eukaryota; kingdom Metazoa; phylum Arthropoda; class Chilopoda; order Lithobiomorpha; family Lithobiidae; genus Lithobius; species Lithobius niger. Next base: position 16,482 of record JAHWFP010225159.1, read on the forward strand.
CAAACAAACAAAACCGGTAAGTCTGTATACTAAGCATCAAAATTTTGGCTCGAAGAGATCAAATTTTCGGCATTTACTAACGATCCTATTATTCGCTCTCAGAAAACGTAAGGTGTTATATGGCAATAGACACGAACGTGCAGGCATACACGATCGCATCATTAATTGCTTAAGAAATTCATAGAATTTTAAACGAAAACGATTAAAATTACATGACTGAGTAACCTACATCACTGCTTCACGATCAAAGTGTGAATTCGTGAAAACGTCTGCAAACGCTTTTGTGCAAACTTTACGTGGACACCGTACAGTCTTAGCTATAGCAGTGGGGGAGGGGACTGAGGCTTAATGGTGCGTCGACAGCAAGGTCATTAACACCAACCTCAGTCACAGTCCAGTGATCCGGGTTGCCACTGCGCCACATATTACAGAGGTGTTAAACAAACCCCAAATAGGCCAGTAGGCTAGTAAGAAGTCATTGTGACGTGGTACGTACTAAGTTTAACAATTTAGTACCATATTGCGTTTACAACATAACTTGTGAGATCACAAACGTGTGACTTCTACAGACAAAACCCTTCTAACGTTGGATGTATGTGGGCAGTCCTAGTTGTTTCTTATTGCCTGCATCAACAAATTAGTGGGCTACCTACTAATAGCAGCCTACTAATAGTAGGCTAAGATATATTTTCCCGCAGTTTATGACAAATAGAAATGTGGGTATGAGTTAATAGTTAAAGATCACTTATTGAAAGATTTAACCAGTAGCCCAAACCGTCAGTGCTTTTCACGGTTTTTATTGTTTTACGTGGTAATCCGGCTTTTACAAAGCGATTTCAAAATGTATTGCCTGCGTGTGCAAGAGAAACAATTTTAAGTGCAAAGCGTGAGTTAAATAATAATTCACCTTTAAGTTGACCCACTTAAGGACCCACATGGACAGGAGGGGCATCAGACAAGCTTTTCCTAAATCTGTAAACATGGGAGATTTAAACAAATGACTTTCTATTTGGCAGAGCGTGTGAAAAGCATTAGCGTAAATTGATGGCATGGATTTGTTATTGATGATATTAATTGCTTCCAGTTGTTTGCGCAACTGTTGAATGGATTCGAAAACACGGTGAACGGACCTTAGTACCTCTTGCCCTACGATGTTTGGTCACAGCATTTTTCGGTTTGAGACGCGGTAGCCTACAGCCATGACAGTCCTCATCCTCTTCACATCAGTGACGGTTGCTAATAATTTGCTCAACAAGCTGGAAATTAAAAAAAAAATATACACTGGTTCGTGCTGATTCACGAACAACTGTTCACCTCGCAGGTAAAATAATAACCCCTTTTTAAAAAAAATTCCCAGTATTATTTATTCACCCGTCAGATTTGTGGAGTTTTCATCGAAAGAGTCTTGCTTGTAAGTGAAGATGAACCAAATGAGGCTTATTTCGAAAAGGTGTGAGAAGATGGATGAAAAGATCAAAACGTGTTGCGTGAATTTGAAAGCCCAAAGGTACAGCACAGTTTCCATTTCACAACACAAAATACAGTTTTTCGGAGCATGTTCTACTCTGAATATGTAGATTTTGAAGATGAAACACTTACATTTCCCATCGTAGTAGACTTTAGAAGCACAACTAGGTTTGAAAAAGGGAAGGGTAAATCCGTTGATATCAACCGGGAAACTACGGCAGGCGCCGAGAAAATTACCAGGACAGGCCAGAATAGATCCCATTGCTACTGAAAGAACAAGGTGGTAGTCTCTCACGCTACTGTGACCGACTGACAGCATTATGACAGGTTCTTTGTCAAGCGACACATCATCTCTGCACAGTTCAAGCAACTATGCTCTGCTCGACTATATACTGCTCTTCTCAATCGTTTTGAAGCTCTCAGTCCTCTTACAACAATACAGCACGACGGGATCGCAACAATGAACGAGGACGAGGAGTGCTGGGATCCGCGGCGGAAGGCTGCCAGCACTCCACTTGGATCCCAGCCCTCGTTTGCGTTAATGAAAAGTGGAAGAAAATAAACAAATGTAATAAATTTACTGAAATAAATAAATAAATAAATAAAAACATAACAGATACAAAAATAAAAACGTTCAGCAATTCACAACAATTTGCAACTGCTGCTTTCCAAACGTTGATTTCATTAAATGACAAAAAGGAATACAGGGACCGAATATAATTAATTACATGAAACAATTTTTGAAAACAACGCCATCTCAAACGTCAAAAAAAATCGTTGAAATTCATGTTAATTACAGCGTTGCAACCGCTTTCAAAATTAAACGTTGCTTTTTTTCGTTGCGTGTAGTATTACGTCTTAACGAATATTCTACACAAAATTTCTTCTGGCTAAACGCAACAATGTATTCCACTCACGCTCATTTGCGCTCAACAATGTACGTCGGACTAATAGCTTCAAAATGGGTGAGAAGAAGGATATCGCCCGCTTTCCTCATGCTGGAATCCAACAATGGCTCGCGCGCCCTCGACATTGTTAGATCCCAGCACTCTGAAAGCGGGCGATATCCTATACATCCCATTACGACCATGAAACTGATTATAGATATTGTACGTTATGGTTTGTTCTTAGAATGGTAATGTATTGAGAACATTTTCTCAGGGAGAAAATTTGGATCACTGTAATAAATGATGGACTGGTTGGTTTTGCATTTTGTGTGAAAGCAGGAGTGAGAAAATGCATTCACTTCCGTAGGAAGTGAGAGTGCTCATGCTGAAACTATCATTGCATATTCCCTTGTAACAAGATCGTCTGGGATAGAAGCTACGAGTTTCGTTTTTCCGACTCCAGGCTAGTTGATTAAACTTCATCAGAATCTTATTTTACCTAAGCAACGATGAAAGGTGTCAACTTTGCGGCACACGCGTTAACTGGCGTTGAACAAGGAGGCAAGACACGCAATTTTTACCCCAGTCAGCCTTGGCCTGAAGAAGCCATCTCCATCCCCGCTACAAGTCCGTTTCAACATTGTTGCAGGAGGAGTTGCCGCATGCTGGACTAATCATAGTAAGAGTGACATTTTTAACGAGGGTGACCACAGGGGTCGTTTCACAACTGGACACACGGTAAACGCACACACTATAACGTCAAGGGCTGGATTACGGGCGGAAGTATTATTTATGAAAGAATTGCAAGTAGAGTTAGGGCTATGATGTTTATTGTTCAGGATTTTGATGGTTAAGAGACTCGCCTGCCACTGCCTAATCTGCTACAAAGCAACTAATGAGATGGGGATGAATACAAGTGATGTTTTGGGGCATGCTGACTGAATTGGGGACTAGTGGAGGAAAAGGGGAGGAATAATTTCTAATCATCAATTTCGAAAGTAACTTACTAGTTTGACAGCTGGGAGTGGAATGACATTTTTGGAGTGGGGATGCCAAGGTATTGTTAAAATGGTGCTATGCTATACATTGTTGTAGGCATGGTGAGTTCATGGTTAAAATAAAGGAATTTTACAATACAATTGTTGCTGAACAATACAATATATAATCTTTTGTTCGTTGGAGGGAAGACAAACTGAGAAACATATCCGGATAGCAAGGCTCTTTGGGAAGTAATGTATGGTCGTCCAGAGTTAACTAACGAGTGACTTATAGCATATCTCAGATCTATCCCTACAACACACGACACACAACGAAAGATGGATCATGCAGTAATGGTTTCATCGACACTTCGACTAGCTTTTCGAGCTCTCCTTCATGCTGCAGCTGGTGAAAGCCAGTCAGTTAGATGTACTAAAATCAACTCAGTTCAAATCAAGTGCGAAGTTTTGAAACCTATAATGGGTTTCATTGTCAATCAGTGAGATCAACACTATAGTACAAATTAAAAAAAAAAAAATTAGTAGCACATACCGTCACGGGTGGTATAATAGACATACTCAGTTACTTCGGCAAAAACTTCGACTGAGTAGGGAAATAAAAACACGGTTAAACCCTATTCGAAAAAGGACGGGTAGGAATGGAACTTTGAGCCGAGCTGCGCCATAGCTCAACAAGAATTTCATCATTTTGGAATTCAGGATTTTCATGAGTGACTCTTAAACCCACCCGATAATATTATAAACCCTTCGCACTAATTTTTTTTTTGAATGTAGAGATTCGCGTTGCGAAGGAGTGCAAAAGATCTACTTATCAGTTGTTGGTGTCAGTCTGTTTGTCTGTCTGAACGATAACTTTTGACCCCAGTGTTTCATTCATTTGAAATTTTGTCCACAATTTTTTTGCTTCTATCTTTCTCTATTCAAGTTCGAAAATCAATAAATTTTGAAATTGGTTTTGTGGGGGAAACCCGTTGCCAAATTTTGGGTTTCGCCCCAAACTTCAAAATTTCTGTTTTTGATTTTAAGAGATGAAAATTAATCTGCTATCATTACCTTGATGCCGTTCTAATAACATTTTCGGGAAATTAAACAGAAACGAAAGATATGACGTAATACGAACCAGACATCGAATTTTGAATTTTTTTACCAGTTTATTAATCTCAAAGCTTGATAATAGAACGTATTAGTTTTTTTCTAAACATTGCACTTTGTTTGAAACGCGTTCCTTTTAGTGACACAGCATACATACCAAAAATAGAAAACCAGTATAGAGCAGTGACACGACATAGTATTATTGTATATAACTCTATGCTGGAGCCTTAATGGATTAGCTGCAAGGGGCACTGCGGAGAGAAACAGAAGGGCGTCATACTGAAACCGATGCTGTTAAGAGTGAGTTTCTTAGACCTAAAACGCGCGATTTTTGTTGTTGGAGAAAACAACGTTATTTTAAGCCTAAGAAATCCGCTCTTCCTTTGTTTTTCCCTCCATTTTGATGTAGTGCACCTTGTAGTTATGCCCTCCGAAACCCATACTGGTGCCAATCTGGTTCCAATATGGCGGCAAATGTCACTGCTTTATAGTTCACAACACGCAATATGTGACGTTTCGAAACAACTCACGCTTCGTTATCAAGCCATAAAGAATACAAGATACGGCTAAGAAAGCTAAAGTCAAGTACACACTTTAAAATCCATAAACACGTAAAAACTCAAAATAAAACAGGAATAAAAAAAAAAAATTAAACGGATTTAAGACAGATTCTGCCAGTACATACCTGACCTCTTGTCTGCTAGTGCACTACAAGGAAATAGATCATGGTTCTTTACTGGCACCTGCTTTCGCCCCATTTTACGTTTCTGTTTAATTCGCCGAAAATGGTATTAGAACGGTGAACGGCATCGAGGTAATTCTAGCAGATTAATTTCCACCTTTAAAAAAAATCAAAAATAGAAATTTTGAAGTTTGGGGAGAAACCCTAAATTTAGCAACGAGTTTCCCCACAAAACCCAATTTCAAAATTCTTGTGCTTTGTATTTTTACGTTTTTATGGGTTTCAAAGTTTTTTTATTTGGCTTTGGCTTCTTAGCCGTATTTTTAATTGCTTGATAACGAAGCGGGAATTGCGTCGAAACATCGCATATTGCCTGTTTGGTGTGCACTGCACCGGTTTTGAATGTTAGTGCTCCTCGCCGGCTTTCACGCAATACTTACGATTTGGCACGTGGGAATTTGGATGCGAGGTTATTTTCCGCTATCCCCACCCTCGATAGACTAAACCACTTCAATTTCCATTTCTTTTAATATTATTATACAATATGGGTTTGACTTTCACATTTTTACAACATTTTAAATTCCCAACTTGTATTTAAGGAAGAAGTTTATAAACACTTGTATAAAAGAACCACTTTCCAATATCGTCTTTTACAGCCCGTTTCTGAAACAGATAAGCCTTTTTTTTTCTTCTAAGAACCGATAATTTTGCAAACGGCTATACTTTGATGTACTTCACCACTTTTAATGTTATTAAACTAGGTTTCAAGCAGTTGCTGATAAGCGTGTCCAGGTTGATGCAGTGAGTGTAAACACGTTTTACGTACTGGGATTTAATGGAAGTGAAAATACTGAAAGAAACTGTTTACGGAAATACGCCATTGTCTTAAAGGGTGTAGGGACCAAAAAAGTCCATTTCTTTTTTCTTTTTCTGTCACTGTTCTCTTATTCCTTTGAGGACTCAGGTGAACAGAACAAAGAGGCAAGACTTTTTTTTCGCCAGGAGTTTTCGGATCATTTCAAGGTATTATTCTGGGTTTGCCCTATTACAGCAGACACAACACGCAACGGCATATACAACTACAGCACGGGAAATACACTAAGTCCATCCACTTCTAGTATGAAAGAAGAATTGGCCACTTAACGCTTCACAGACACAGAAAGAAGGGAATCGAACGATTTAACACGTTCATTTAATCACATGTGTTTCATCACAGATTAAAAAACACTACCGCGCACAGATACGACACTACGCGGCAAAGTTAGGCCTTATTTCTTTGGCTGAGTCATGCTTCGCAATTGATTCGCCAGTAGGCGCAGAGATCGCCCACGAGGAGCGTGGTATAATTAGAAAGTTCGCCATAATAAATACGAAGGCATGCGCAGTGGGATCACGAGCACGATTATGGAACAAATCACGAGAGTCCGAGTTGTGAAAGTTGTTTTTTTTTTCTTTCTTTCTCAGACTAGTGTGTTCCAATAAAGCCAATCGTAAAGGCTGACTTTTTGATAATTTAACGCTTTACCTTCTAATTTCTTATTTATTTAGCTTCTTTTCGGCGTTTCAATTTCATTCTGCTAGTGACATCTGGCGAATAAAGTGCGAGGTGTTACGTCATCACCCCGACACGTTGCTAAAACGAGGGACCATTTTTGAAGCGCTGGCTGAGTTACGAGTGTCGTATCTGTGGGAGGAAGGGTTCTTTAATCTGTGTGTTTCTTTCAGACAGCAAGACGCATCCATGATCATATGGGACGAGGGATGATCGTCTAACTGGAAAAGTACACAATTGGAAGAACGTATACAGTACAAGAATACAACGGAAAATCGTCTAACACGAAATTCACATAATGGAAAAAATCGTCTAACACGAAATTCACATAATGGAAAAAATCGTCTAA
>JAHWFP010225160.1:0-16925 GCA_023313725.1 Lithobius niger
CCCCCCCCCCCCAACCCAATACCATCAACCCATCCTCTGCAGCCGAGCCATCGTATTTGTTTTAAACTTTTAAACTTTTAAACTGTTTAACTGTTTAATTTTTAAATTCGGATGGCAGTCAGTGACCACCAGATATTTACCATTCCGGTTGTGTTTGCAACGAACCTATTATTATATTATATTATAGAATAAAGACCAAGGAATCTTTTATTTGCTCAACTTCTCAATCAAATAAAACTAACGTGTGGGTATTAAACCGCAGCAACAGACAGAAGTACACGTTGATGATCATAACTTGTAGTCATCAGCGCCAATGTTTGTTTACCGAATAGCGTCCGTATGATGTGTCACATGACGCGGCCCCGAAATGAGTATGATCTAGCGTTGGATGTGACGTTATGATTGCTTCCGAAAGAATGCACGCCGCGGTTGTGTGAACTATATTTTAACGCAGTTAACGTATGATTAAAATGGCCAGGACAGAGGGATTTATGCGCCTTTAAAAGTGCTTTATCTGTTTAAATCGTTCAAGTGTTTTATTTATAAAATTTAACAATTGTCTTAAACTATTACTTGTCACGATCTTGTTGTGTCCAGATTGTCACTGATATTGCCTATTTTTGGACTCACTTTCTCCACAAGACCCAAACAGGCCACTGCGCTGTAACTGACGTTGGCGCTAATAACCAAGCTGTTGACATGCCATTCAACCTCAATCGTCCCCCCCTCCATCCCCACAAACAGTACCCATGATGTTCCTCATGGCATAATCCGAACAATGGATCGTTCAACAGTCAAGCCAAACCTTTATCATTACGGTTCATCATTAATGGCACACAGTAGCACTTCATACATCAAATCTCATATGTACAACAATTCTAACTGCTGAAGGCCTAGCTAATATCCGGCAAATCTTAAATGTCCAATCATTATAACCACTCGAGGCACTCTACCATCCGACTTGCTCCCTAATTTCCACCCCATTCCCATCCTTCCATTCAAACCCACACCAAGTTTTCCCCCAAGGGACCCCCGAATGTCCCGATATAATCTCAAACCAATTCAGTCCTAAGGCCTAAAAATGGCCCTTCAGCTGCTTAAACACAGCTATGCCTCAATCATACAACTTAAGCCTATGTATTGGCTCATTAACCCTGAACCAGCCTAACGTTTTACCCCCAAGTGTATGGTCCCCTTCCATCCGAGACTGTAGAGACGCGTCCAGTGATCCTGCTGCATAAATTCCTGCAAGCAAACCTAGTCCCTGCTAGGTAGCTGTCTGCATACTTATCTTCCTGAGCATACTTATCTACTACGCTCTTTTCAAAATATGGAACAACTAACCCTGTTTTACACTAACAATGACCAAAACAGGTACGTTAATGGCATGTTGACAGTTAGGGTATTAGCACCAACCTCAGTTACAGGGTATGTGGGGCAAACAGTTTTTTTTATATGCTACCCAAAATCCTAGCAGAAAGTAGTCTTCACTGCGTTGCTGAAACGTAATCTGATTCAACTATAAAAAAAGGATCACCTGGAACCCTGTTCCGTATTCATCCACGATGTAGGTTACTGTTAAACTCAGTCAAGGTAAAGCCATGCAGCAAAACGAAAACAAATTAGATGTTATCATCCGGCAGCAACTTAAAAAAATTAACATAATAAATCTTTGCTTTTGTACACAGCAACAGGAACGCGTTTTGGCCTGTATTCGTGCTTTTACTAAATTTCTTTGCTTAGAAAAACGAACATCAATATTACGTTGGTCTTTAGAAGTGTATATTACAATACCCCATTAGAAAAAAAAAATCTGAAGTTTTCCAATTCCAAAATTGTTCAAAGTAAAGTAAGCTATCTTCCGGAACAGGAGTAGTTTGTTTATCTAACTATGAAAGGGGTTCAGAATCTCACCGAGCATGTTCTGCTATTACTTGGAAGGGATGTCTCTTTCTGACGGAGTAGATTCCGCAGACATTAGATGCTTCCGAAAAACCATATATCGTACAAAATCAGCTAATCTCTACGGGATCACCGAAAAAATGAACGATTCGAACAAATAAGATTTCAGTCCTTTCTACGAAATTTATATCCCCAGAAAAGCAATCACAAGCTAGAGAATGTGGCATCAACTACGGTGTGACCTTACACGGGCAAACAAAGTTGAAAATACAAAGAATATTACAGCAATTCGTTATCTCTTTTGTCTGTGAAAGCACAAAACCATCTTTCAAAGATAATAAGCATTTTGTGAAATATTAAATAAACAAAAAACATCATTTGTGGAAATTTACCAGACTATGCAAGAGACTGTTACATCATCACACCAGACTAATCCAATAGATACCGATGAACAATTAATATGTTAATATTTTTTTAAGGAATGCAAGTAAAAACATCAGAGTGACAAACATCGTGAGTGTAGGATGTCAGTGTAAAACGACCGTATTACCCTTTGAAAACATAATTTTATGAATGAAAAACAACAATTAATCTTTTGGGAATATCACAATATTATTATTATTGCTAGTTGCTGATGAAAAGCAGTCAAGCAGCTGATTTACTTAGCTTGGTTTGATCAGCTGATTGACTAATGACATAATTGCAAGCTGTATTCTTGGTAGTGATATCAGCATTGTTAAGTGAGAGAACATAATGCTAAATATTTTAAAATCCTGGCTGAATTTATTCATTTCACACTTAATGCTTGATACTTTTTAGTTTCCTAAGTTTTATTCCGATATATATACGGAATTGTGGTCGTTTTAACGTAATTCGTGTACACAACCGATACGGCAATTTTTGTTATATACTTAATTTACTTCCAAACGAAGCGTCAACAAGCGTAGACGTTGCCAAGCGTTGCGAGGCGTTAACGAAGCCAAGCGTTGTAATCAGTTGTGATAACAGCTATAAATTATTTTAAAATCAAAAGGAATCACTTATAAGTAATAGTTATTGATTAAAATCGAGCGGTTATCGAGTTTTAACCAACGGGTGCGATTATTGGCTGGCTCGAGTATGCAAATAGGTCGAGAGCGGAGCCCGAGACAATTATTTGCATACGAGAACCGGACAATAATCGCACCCGTTGGTTAAAAATCGATAACCGCTCGATTTTTAAACAATAAATTGCTTATATCACGGTTAGGACGTCAAGCTAATTCTTATTTAATTAAAACGTTTTGTGAAAATTGCTTCAAGAAATACGGTAATAATACCTTATGTCAAATGAGTGAAGGTCATTCCATTTTAGTTTGTGAAGGGGGAGGTGGGGTTAGACGGACGATTCCTGTGGCAGGTAGGCAGACTGTAGGCTACGCTCCAGTTTGTGGAATGTGGGGGGGGGGAGATGAGGCTTAATGGCGCGTCGACAGCTTGGTCATTAGCGCCAACCTCAGTCACAGTGCAGTGGTCCGGGTTGCCACTGCACCACACATTACAGAGATATTATTCAAACCCCTAATCTAAATCTTGTCATACATCTGTACCTCCTGCAAAAAATGAAAAACACCGGACAGGAGGACAGACTTATCGCCCAATTGACGCACAATGTCATGCGGAAGATGGAAACGACGACGAAAACCATCAAGATGGCAACAATCAACAAGGAAGTGCCGGACCGTAAGTGGCCGCCGACACCAATAACATTCAGGAGGGTCAACCCCCGCAAAAGGAAACAGTGAGTAAGTCGAGTGTGACCAATGCGCAAACGCGCCAACACGCCGAGTGCCTTTCCTCAACAGTGCCTTTAATAGCTCGTAATTTATTGCCGTCCTGTCCATCCCACGAGGCTTGCCAAAAAGCGTGTAACCTCAGACGCAGAGTTGGAAAAGCGTCCGAGGGAACAAGGCTGAGATCCCTTCCGAGAGGCCCAGAAAGGGCCCCTTTTGCTGCAGAATCCGATTGCTCATTTCCACCTATCCCAACATGGCCCGGGATCCAGCAGAAAAGCACGGTTTTCCGCTGGCCAGGCAAGCGGGAAAGCAAAGCTTGGACACGTTGTGTCAAGGGGTTCCGAGGATTGTAAGTCGCCAAGGACTCCAGGGCACTCATGGAATCGCTAAAGATAATGAAATGCGTGCCCTGAAGGCCAAGGATCCATTCCACCGCCAAACCGAGAGCCAAAAGCTCCGCATAAAACACAGAATAGCCTGATGGAAGGCGATGGGCAACCGTCACTCCCTTACAAACACAAGCACAAGCCACGCCAGCATCTGACTTCGACCCATCAGTAAACAGCCGCTGAATAACCGGCGTACTGAGAACACAGCCGCCGGAACTCCTGCAAGTACCTTGCTGGCAGAGTGGAACCCTTCGGGAGGGACTCCAGAGCGAAAATGAAATGGAATGTGGGGGGTGGGTGGGAGTTTGACAACGCGTCGTTTCGCAGGATTTAGCTGGTAAGCTAACTCGCTCGCTCTGTTCAGAGAGAATAAAGTTCGATATGTGAGAAAGCAGAGATAGAAGGACATTGTGCCGACATTCTGGCAATGTAAGTATTTCTTTTTGTGCGTTTGTAGTTTGAGAACTGTTTCAAATCACCGGTAATAGCCTAATATGTGTATCGGTAGAAATGAAGGTCATTCCATTTTAGGTTGTCGAGGGGGGGGGGAGAGAAGAGGTAGACGGAGGGAATAAACTTCGAATGGGCCAGCCAGACATGTGAGCGTTAGCAGGTTAAGGATTTCATTTGGGATGTCCCGGCAAGTTAAGTAATTCCTTTTGTACGTTTTTATTGCGTTACGGTTTTCACGCTGTATAATTTTGGTTGTGGTGTGTGCGTTCCCGTCGCGTGATCCGGAAGTGTCAAAAGTGTTGAGTTATCGGCAAAAGTGTGGGTTACCGGCAAAAGTGAGGGGTAACTTGATAACCCACAATTTTTGCGATGACGTACACTTCCGCTCACGGTTAACGGGATTTAACCTACGGAAATTTAGCATGGCGTTGAGTTAGCGTGACGTCACAGCCGTGGTATAAAATAATAATTTTAGCTACAAAGCTAAGCTATGCTTAAGCTATTAGTTATTTATTTAATTTTTGGCTGCAATATTTACTTAAGAATTACATAAACCCACCGCGACAAGGAGTACTACTCGTGGGTGAAAATTTATTTGATAATTTTTGTTTTCTATCTGCAAAACGAGTCCTGCGCTCAACTTACACTGAGAATTTTTGTTTTCTTTCTGCAAAACGACCACCATGCACGACATACACTGGGAATTTTCGTATTCTTTTCAGTAAATGAGGACCATGGTCAGATTACACTGGGAAGACCCCGGCTCATCGAAACCGACAGTGGACCTCCTCCTTCATTAATTATACAGAACGAAGCTTTTCTCAATGAGCGCGGACAAACCAACCACAGATCTGTACAGTATACCTCACTTAGAGGATGCTGCTTTGTTTTATGCCCTTATTAGGGAAATGACGTCAGCTTCGTTAATCATCGGGTTTTTACGGAAACACCACAAAGCTGTTTCTCGGTAAAGATTCGTTTAATTTGGCATATCAACAACATAAAAATGACGTTAGGCCTAATAGGAAATGCCAATGCCGAAGCGAACGAAATTACAGGTCGGTTAATGAAATGCGGTGGTGGAATGGCGTCAGCTTCGTTAATCGTCGGGTTTTTTTGGCAACATGAAGCTGCTTATACGTTTCATTTGGCGTATCAACAACATAAAAATGAGGTTAGGCCTAATACGAAATACCAATGTCGTAGCGAACGAAATTACAGGTTGATTGATGAAATGCGATGGTGTATGGTAACGCCACGCCAGATAAAAGTTAAACATCGCCAACAAAACATAAAAGTTAAACATCATGAACAAACCTAAACACCGTAAATCAAAATTACTTCGCGTGTCGAAATCGAGATCGTAAATCGAAACCGAATCCCTAACACGAAATTCCTTCAGAAAATCGTTTAGGGAAAAGAAAACAAAAATTCTCAACCGAATTCCACTCGTGCTTGTATTAAATGTATAATTTGGATGTTTTAGCACTTAACTCCTTTCCAACAAATTATCCTCGACTTTCGGTCTCGGGAAATTAAAACACCCAATATTGTCGATTTAATACAAGCACTCGTGGTATTATAACTGAAAAGACCACGGTTGATTTTTCTACTTTCGTAGTTATATAAATCAAAACTTTACACTACACATCGCTCAATGGTCACCAACAAATAAACCACATATTTACAAAGTGTATTAGAGGAAGCGGTTTGCGTTCATTCTAATTCTGTCCTTATTAGGGCAATGACAACACCTTCCTGAATCGTGGGACTTTTTGGGAAACACAAAGCTGCCTCCCGCCAGGATTTGGAACTTTACGTTTACCTTCATGAAAGAGCGGCAAAAAATTATGGTTAGGCGTACGAAATAGCAATGCTGAAGCAAACGAAATTACAGGTTGGGTGACGAAATGTGATGGGGGAGGGGGGGGGGCCTAGTACCGCTATGTCAAATAGAAGAAAACGTCGTAAATTCTAAACATGAAAATCTGTCTTTCAAAGTTGTAATTTTAATATTTAACAATTTATAAGTTCAACATTGACTGTTAAATAGTTCGTAAATAAAATGTGATGTCGAATCTATTAAAAATCGCTTTGTGGAAAGAAAAGTCTCACACCGACTACCACTCCTGCATTAACAAAATTTGCAATTTGTGCTTTTTACTACGAAACTCCTTTCCAGATTACACCTGATAATCAACATGCACTTAGACCAACAAAGCCGTCCCAAAACACATTAAAAACTTTTGATGCTTTCGATGAGAGTCATACGGGAAAGTGGCAAAGCCGAGATTGGTTAAAAGTAAAAATAGTTGCACTCCCCAAAACTCCACAGCTGACTTTGATCTCCCCTACAGCACTTTTCAGCTACTAGATAAGGGGCTTCCAATGTACTTTTCGAGATGAAGTATCCTAGGTATGACAAAATTATGGAACCTATGCATGATATTTACCCTACTCCATCATGTGTGCATCACTGCTTACCCAAAAAATAAAACAATTCTACAAAATCATTTGTTTGTTTATCAGACATCTCAACCATCTTGCTCCTGTAGATAAAAGGAATCTAGCGATTCTATTTTACTTAAGAGCTTACATGGCCCGAAGCCGACCGCTCTACTTACTACACTAAATTGGACTTATGCCTTATTTTACACAAGCTCTACTAAGGAAGCATTTCACTCATAGGAAACAACAGGGACGACGCTCGGGGGGGGGGGGGATGGGGGGAGCGCTCGCCCACGTAAAATTTTGTCTTCCCCCCTGGCGCCCCCTATCATCATCTGAAAATCAAACGTATAAACGAAGAAAATTCTGGTTACTTAAGAAAACTATGTTAGTTTCTTACACAGCGACACGAAGGACTTGAGGTCACATCAATGGAGCCTATTTATTACTGTGAGAGTTGTAAAATCATCTTTTTTTCAGCTGAATTGAAAACTATTCCAAAAAAATGATGTAGAAAACAGTTAAGAAGGTTGGGTGTGAGAAAATATTGCGAGATTGTTATTTTTACTTTTACTCTTTTTTCCTTTTTTTTGGGGGGGAGGGGGGCCGCAAAAGAAGAATTTTTCGGTTCGTTCCCTTGGCTAGGATTGGCTAGGATTGCTGCTACACTGCCGCCTCCCCAGTTAAGTGATTCTAGAGTCGTCTCTGGGAAACAAGGGGAGCCGGGGAAAAACGAGAGAAAGCACATACAAAGGTGAACAATAAAGTCTCTTTTTAACAATCTTGCTAAGTAGATGATTGTTAAAGAACATTGCTATATACGTAGTTAATTAAGAGTCTACCATCTGACGATAGACGATGACAGTTTCTAGGGACAAGGGGGAAATAACTGTTTTGTTCAAATTTGAGCAGGTTCATGTGTTAAATACAGCCAAGCATGAAATAAAGAAAAAAGTAGAAAACTGTCTGAACCTGCCGCGTTTGCAGAATTATAACTATTGATTTTGTGTATTATTTGATTTCATATATTAGTTTCTACTGACCACTTAAATAGATCGCACTATGGTAATTATCTCATATCACTCGACTTTGGTTTGCTATCATCAACTTGCATTTGTATTGTAATGATTTTTTTACTAACCATTACAGCTGTTATCTGTAGTTTTTTTTTTTTAAGGAATGGCTGCTATAGTTTCGTTCACTACTAAGGATCATGTTCTGGCACGTTTTGCCTCGACGCACAAATCAAGAATGTGAAACCTTGGATTGTAGAATATAAAGTCTCAGACTGAAGAAAGCAAGCGTCAAAATTTACTGACTGCTTGTTGGCGTAAATTACGGAACCACTAATGAAGACTGCGTTTTTATTACCTGTGCAAGTAATAATTACCTATGGTGTGTGCTAGACATCCATACCAATTGTAAATTCGGACCTGTTTTGTTAATTTTTCTTTCGTCGCATTGCCGTTTGTGTTTTGTTCGAATTCAGAGAATCGGGATTGTTGGAAATTGATTGGGCATCACGGTAAATGCTTAGCTATATGGTTGGCAGCTTCTATGTTCCAATAAGTTGAGCGTATGTTCACCATTGGATACATATTTCACTCATAACAACTCAAGAACAGAACATTATATGAGTGCAGGATTAATAAAAACTTTAAACGAACAGGTTTTAAACTCCGAAACAAAAGGTATACTATTCGTCTCTTCTTTATATAATATTTATATTTCATTTGCTTGTCAAGTATAAAAACTGCATAATTCAAATGTATAGTATTTATTTGGTTTATTTACAAACTTGACTGTACAATAGGGCATAGAATGACATAAATAGTGTACAGGGTACAGAATGATTGAAAAATTTCAAACGAATTCGGGAATGGGTTCAGAAGTTATAAATACTGTTATAGACACCAACATGGATAAGAAGCTCATTCTCCACTGTCTTTCACTAAAAACCAATAACGTTTCCTTCGTCTGTCCAAAAAAAAAAAAACTGATACCCTTTTAGCCTAGTGTCTCCTTTGCTAATCGCGCATCACGCAATAACCACTGCTTCAATTAAAAACTAGATTTTGGACATTGATAACGGTACACCTATAGATGGTTTGTAAAAAAAAAAAAAAACGGAATCGGACATGTCGTTGAGAAATAATGAAGTTGGACAAAATGGACCCAAAGCCAAGAGCCAAGATGCCAAACAACAACAAGGTCGTAGTTTGTTTATGACGTCATTGTTTTTTCATGCAAAGTTTATTTTGGCAGGTCAAAGTTTCTTTCTTTTTGATTAGTTGTCCAAATTAAACTATGCCGTAATGAGCAATTTTCAGATAATTGGTAATAAACCAAATTGAAGATGCTTTACTTCCTGTCGACTGATTTTGACTTTTGAATACACCATTTTTAAGGTTTTATTTACCGGCTTTCCAACGGTTTTAACACCAGGCAGCAGTATCATTTTTTTTTTTAGGAAGTACAAGGCAAAATGTTATTTTACTGGGGGTTTTGTGATTTAAAATGATTTTAACTTGTGCAATATCACGAAACCCGTTACAATGCTATAACTCGAGAAGTAATGAAGATAGCTTAATGCAGTAAGTAATTGACTGACAAATTCGGATGTGGGCAATTCACCGCCAATCCGTTCGACTTTGTGTGGTCGCCCCAAGGGTGGTTTCAGGGGGGCAAAGGGGCGTTTCTAAGAAATTTAAAATGGGAAAGAGGGGTCGAGTGGTACATCATTTAAAAGGTCTTGTCAAACCAAAAAACTTCTGAATGAAAAGTTTTTGATATTATCAACCAGTGAAGGGGGGCAGCCAAACAAAAAAAGCAACAATGGAGTTGAAAATGTTTTTACACAATTCAATTGGATGCAAGTTTTAGCCCAATTCTCGCGTAATTTATTGTCCAGATTTTAAGAGCTTCAAAATAAGAATGTTACATATCAAGTGTTGGTAAGTGTGCCTACCCCCTCCCCCCCCCCCACCTTGTTCGACCCACAGGACATTCGGGTGCCACTATGGAAAAGCTACATTAGCTACTAAGCTACTTTAGGCTTTTTAAAATTTTTACGTATAACCTGTAGATAGAGAGGGGTAATGCTAGTCGAATTTTAAAAGGTATGTTGAGGTTTGAAATAATGACCCAGTAAACCTGACTGTTGACATACGTAGTCAGGGAACATACCAACTCGGTTCCCCTCCGATATTTGGCGTGTTTTTTTTTTCCAATTTAAGACTAAATCTTAGTTAAATGTACTTTATTTAGCATAAGCAATAGGCAGAAATCTGCAGTGTACGCTGCCACGTGACTTGCCCTATTTGCATTGAAAACCTACGAAGTTCACCATTATTTAATGATGGCAGTGCAACAGGTTTCGTGGTAGCTTGACCATTCCTGCAAAGAATGCAGCTCATCCATCCATAGCGGTTCTTGTTTCTTGTTGTTTTTTTTTTTACTCCCGGCGGGTCTTAAAACATCCTAGGTGGGGATGCAAGGTCATCAACACTCGTCACGTAACCTTTTTTGTTTGGCTGCGCCCCTTCACTGGTTGACAATGTCAAAAAAACTTTTCCTTCAGAAGTTGCTAGGTTTAACAAGACTTTTTAAATGATGTATCACTCCACCCCTCCCCATTTAAAATTTCTTAGAAACGCCTCTTTCCCCCCGCCTGAAAACTCTCTTGGGGAGACCCCACAGAGTTGAACAGATAGGCAATGGATTATCCGCATCCGAATTTGTCAGTCATTTTTTTACTACATTAAGCTATCCTCATTACTTCTTGAGTTATGGCACTGTAACGGGTTTCATGATACACCCTGTATATCAAATGAAACCAGTTTGATTTTAAGAATTAGCCTAAAATTAAATATATCCTGGGTTGAATGATACAACTACTTTCAAAAACCGAGCTTTTTTGGAAACTTGGCAACTTCTTTGGACCAGTTTTGGTTTTAGGTGGATTACAACTACACCACATGCTCATTTCACGGAATGTTTGAGCATTCTGAATTTGAAAATAAATGTTTGGAAGAGAGAAGCGGGAAAACCAGCCAAAGAGCAAAGAAAACGTAGCCTGCTCCAATCTGTCATCAGTGGAGGTGATGTTTTTTTTATTTGTTTGTTTGTTGGTTTTAATTGGTGCATCACGCAATAACGACTACATAAATTAAAACCTGATTTTGCACATTGATAGCGGTAAACCCAAAGGTGATTAGTAGAAAAAAATGTAAATCGGATCTGTTGTTGAGAAACAACGCCATCCAGGGCTACGAAAACAAATGAATAAAGTACAAGCAATTACTGGTTATCATTCGTTCCTTCGTTTGTTTGCTTCGAGTCTGTTTGTTTGGTTATTTGTTTGGTTGTTTGCTTGTTTGTTTGTTGGTTTGTTGGTTTGTTAGTTAGTTGATTTGTTGGTATGTTCCTTTGTTTGTTGGTTTGTCTGTTTCTTTATTTCTTGGTTTGTTTGTTTGTTTGCTGGTTGATTTGTTTGTTTGTTGGATAGTTTCTTCTCTTCGCTCCATTTCGACGACAGTGTAACCTCATGAAGCCCTAGTATATTATGTATATAAACTACCTGGACCCATGCATGCTGCACGGTGATTGAATTTCTGAATTTAGTCTTTCCGGGTGTTTCGTCGTGTTAGTAAAGTAACTGGTGCTTTTAATTTCTCCCCCCCCCCCCCCACCAACCCACACTTCCCAGCCTTTCTCGACTGCCCCCGTAACCCACTGCACGCCCTCCGGCAGTGTAGGGTTTGTATACTGTCCCGACCTACCTCTGACACCCCCGGTGTTTGCTTCCCCCCCCCCCCGCCTCCGCTCTGAACACTCTGCCACCCCATACCCCACTGCACGCCCTCCAGCGCAACTTAGCCTTTTCAATTTGTCCCCCCCCCAACCTGCACACCTCCCAGGCCCCCTAGACCACCCTCCCGCCTCTCTTCTCCCGTCCAACATCTCCCCATTCTTCCCCTGCTCTTCTCCCCTCCCCTATGCCCATCGGTTCTTCCCTGCCATGCTTGTTGTTGCTGTTGCCCGATGGAAACAGTTGACTGAACGTGAAGGAACTTTGTGAGGGGGGCCCGGGGACCCGAGCAAAGCGAGCAGCATTATCCGAGCGGTCAGCCCTCCTCTCCAACCCAAGCGAATGGTGGTTCGAATCCCACGACCACCCCCTTAAAAAAAGTAACAGAATTTAATTCATGCAACTAAATTTTATCAGGACATTTCGTCGAAATTTTGGCGCAGCCCCAAAAAAGGCGCATACATGTGTTTTACTGAATTGTTAAAACAAAAACCTATCACTGAGTAAGTCAGCAATCAGTATGCAAGCACCTGCTGTATGTTAATGTACGTGATTGTTTCCGCCAATGTTGAAACAATTCATGTGTGCTATCTTTAACAACAGAAGACGGTACATTGACATAAAAATTGTTGCTAATTACTTTGAAACAATTCCACTCAGCTCTTAAAACCTGAATCTGCGAAATAAATAAGCCATGCTATCGCGAAATTAAAACGTGGCTTAATTTGGTTGAAACCTCTATGCGTTTAGCTGTAACGCGGATTAATTCATTTCATTTATTTCCCAGAAGCCGTGGTCTCACACCGTACGCTCCTAAGTACAAATGCTAAAAATAAACCAACGAAATCAACACAAACACAAACCACAACCAGATATCTCAACCACAAATCCCCACTGCAACTCCCCGCTGCAAATCAATACAATTCATTTTATCCATCAACAATCAAGTATTGGGAATAGTGCACCAAAAATTGTTATGCACGGTAACAATGACATGGCATGCGCTGGAAGAATCAAAACAAAACGTTACTTTAAATTGTAGCCGCGATTGTAGCCGTTACTTTGAATTGTTGGGCTGCTGCTGCTCTTCCTCCGTGAGTTGGTTGCTGAGGTTGGGTATTATATCTAGACACACGCGAATGTGTCGCGCCAAGTTAGGCAACAATCATCACAACAGACATCACATTAATTCAATTGTTGAGGTTGTAAACCATTGTAGCGGGTCGCCATAGCGTCAGTGTCTTATATTTTGAAGCATAGTTGGGGACATTTCAGGTATTTGGGGAAAAATAATAATGCGATACAAAAGATTTATTGTGTTGAAATCGAGAGCAATGACCCACTTGACAAAAATTAACTCGTGTAGGAATACCAGCTAAGCTGCTTTCATTGCAAAATCTGACCCTCAATAACGTTGTAAATGTGTTACTACTAGCCTAGTTAGCTAGCTAGCTAATTCGCTCATCCCCATGTTAAATCCCATCGGGTGATTATTCATCGATATCGAGATAACGGGAAGGCTTCCAGCTATGAAATTGGACGAATGCGTGCAGTACAATATGAACTGCGTACCTTTTTATGGTTTGGAGCCTAGGGCGTAACGGGGATGGCGTGGGAGGGCGCGTAAGTACGAAAATATTGTTATAACCATTGTTAGTATTGTCGGCATCATTTCTCATTTGACTAGATTTAGATTTAGATTCTTTATTGAGCCAAGAACAAAGATGCGGCCTTCAAGCCATGCGCTCAGTCTAACCTACTTACAAGCTAACTTAAAGCTAAATAAAACATGCTTTACAAGCCAGAGACACTAGAGCGACCACACACCACAACTCTCCCGGAGCTAGTCCACAACTGGACGGCCAAAGTTCGGACAATGAGAACGTGGATACTGATGTGCGTGCCTAGACACACACTATTGCATAACGATAAATCTAAAAAACGTTGCAAAGAAATTGTATTCACGTCCAATTTACGAAAAATAAACTAACTGTAAAAACAAAGCAAAATAAACAATGCGAAAAACTGGTAAAGAGGCCACCAAGTTGAGAGAAGTTCAGCCCTTCAAAAGAGTGATATCAACACACCAAAACTAACTAAATAAAAAAAATCACAACAAAATTAAAACCAAACCAAAAACTTAAAAAGAGGTAACTAAGTTGAGAATGGTTTGGCCTATAGGCAAAAGGTAGTAGCAAATTGTTAAAAACCAATTTCTCGTTGACGTGGCACTTTATAGTACACATCTGCACGGTAGTGGAGTTGAGTCAATACACAATTTTCAAAAAGGAGTGATATCATATCAAAAACCAAAACTGGTAAAAGGGGCCGTCAAGTTCCGAATGGTTCGGCCCTTCAAAGAAGTGATATCAACACACCAAAACATTCGCCAACTTAATCGCACCGAATAATACTTTGGACGTTAAATGAAAACTTGAACATTGCTACTGAAAGAATCAATGTTCTAGTTTTCATTTAACCTTCGAACTATTAAGCGGTGCGATTAACTTGGCGAATGTTTTAGTGTGTTGATATCACTCCTTTCAATGGCCGAACCATTCGGAACTTGGCGGCCCCTTTTACCAGTTTTGGTTTTTGATATGATTAGTAGATATCTTCTTACATTATAAACCAACGTCTCCTAGCAGAAACGTTTCGTCGTCGTGGTTTTCGTCGTCGTTTCCATCTTCCGCATGACATTGTGCGTCAATTGGGCGATAAGTCTGTCCTCCTGTCAGGTGTTTTTCAATTTTTGCAGGAGGTACAGATGTATGACAAGATTTAGATTAGGGGTTTGAATAATATCTCTGTAATGTGTGGTGCAGTGGCAACCCGGACCACTGCACTGTGACTGAGGTTGGCGCTAATGACCAAGCTGTCGACGCGCCATTAAGCCTCATCCCCCCCCCTAGCAGAAACGAGAGACCCCACCCCCTCCCCCCAAAAAAAGGGGAACCCCGACAATGAAAACGGGCGAGTGTGTCAATTCTTTGGCTTTAAGTTGAAACTGGTGCGTTGTTGCCTTGAAAAGAAATTGAAATTGACACATTGTTGCCTCGACTAACAATTTGCTCTGCGCGGTCATCGCAAAGGCATGTTTTAAATGACGTCATGCACGAAGGACAGTTATTTTTCAACGGTACGGGTTGTTCAGGCGGTACCTGGCGGGCCTGGTGGTATCAGGCGTGCAGGTCAACTGGGAGTGGGGAGGAGGGCCTGAACGGGGAATGCCCGTGTGTAGGGCAGTACTTCTGTTAGCCTCACTGTTTGATTGAGAAGGTGGAGGATGCAAAAATTATCCTTCTAATCAAACACCGTGGTCATTTCAACCACAATGACGTCATGCACAGTTATTTTTCACATGGTGCGCATCGCTCAAGCCACAGAGAAAGACTGGAAGTGGGGGAGGGGAAATGAGCCTGTTGCCATTAAGCAACGATTACGCATTAACTGAATTTTTTTTTTCAACGAGGGGTTTCCTGACAAACCAGACTTACAGATCATAAGTACCAAACAACCAATTTTAATTTTCAGCACAAATAGAACATTTGTGTGCCTTGTTCACCTACAGACAAAGGACAATGAATGAATACAACTAAAATCGTTAAAACAGTGAAAAAATGAAGGTACCGTGTTCAATACTTACAATCAAAGTACAAAGATAAAAACGGGACCAGCCCTGTAAAACCTAGCTGAGTGCCGCCATGTTGTGAGTGACGTCACGGACGAGTCATTTGATGTTGACAGGCAATTTTTCGAAGAGAGTTCTCCATTGGTGATGAATTGGGAAGTTTTTTATTGTGTTCATTACTCTGTTATGGTTTGCAGAAATGGTGTAGGCTTCTAGCTGGGTTCTGATTTTTTCTATTGGTTCTTTGTACAGTATCATGGTTTAGCTAACTAAAATTGTGTGGTGTGTTGTGTTAGCATGCTTATAAACAGCATATTTTTCGCAATTTTTGGACAAAGCTCCTGCATGGTCGCATTTGCGGACTCCTAATGGTCTAGGGCACTGCCCAACATATATGTTGTTGCAAGAGTCACATTTAATAACATATACAACTCCCCTGGACGAATCTGTTTTGGGATTGAAAATGGAATCCTTCATATTTTTACAGGTGGGTAGATTGAAGTCGGAATTGGAGAGGTCCGTTACAAATGAAGGTAGTTGGTTTTGGTCCTCAATACTGAGGGGTGGGGCCCTCAGGAGGCTTGCAATAGTGGATTCCGGTCTAGATATGACCGTCACCCCGTGTTTAGCAAAGATTGTTTGAATATCAAAGAAAATCCCAGGTAAGTATGGGATAACAGTCTAATCCAGCGGGGGGAGGGGGGAGGAGGAGGTGGAGGAGGATTTAATTGACCTCCCTGGTTTAGTGAAAAGCGCTTGGTTTGTTGTTCAACAATACGGTGAATGACTCCCGGAGGGTAGCCGTTGAAACTGTACTTGTAAATGATTCTGGAAATTTCAATTCTTTGGTCTTCAAGATTGGAGCAATGCAGTAGGGATCTTCGAAGTTCGCCAGCCAGGATTCCGTTCAGAACCGAGGGTGGGTGAGCTGAACTGTATTGGAGGGAACGGAAGGTTTGGGTCGGCTTGAGGTAATGGGTTGTGTACACTTTTTTCATTAAAAGGTCTTTATGGATATGGAGATCCAGCATTGGAAGCGAACCTTGTGGGGTTTCCTTTTCAGTAGTAAACTGTACAGATGGATGAAACGAATTGAGGTCTCCTAAAATGGATTGAACGTGGTCCATGTTCGTCAACCAGGCGAAGATGTCATCTAGGTAGCGTGCCCAGAAGTGGAGACGTGGAACATGCATTGTGTTGATGTCAGTGTCAAATTTATCCAAAACAACGTCGCAGAGGAAGGTGGAGATACTTGACCCTGCTGGGACTCCTTGAAGTTGCGTGTAAAAACTGCCATTGTGAGTGAAGTAGCTAGTATCGAAGATGGCTTGGATCATTGTGATTACCTGTTCAGGAGTGAGTCCTCTCAGATGCTGGAGGTTTTCAGATTGCTGAAGCCTATTTAACAGGCATTGAAGGATTAAGTCCCTGCTGATGGAAGGAAAAAGGGCAACCACATCGAACGAAACGAAAGCTCCTCCCCCTCCCTTCCAGTCCGGGATGGAGAGGGCTTCCAG
>JAHWFP010225160.1:16935-109627 GCA_023313725.1 Lithobius niger
ACTCACAACATGGCGGCACCCAGCTAGGTTTTACAGGGCTGGTCCCGTTTTTATCTTTGTACTTTGATTGTAAGTATTGAACACGGTACCTTCATTTTTTCACTGTTTTAACGATTTTAGTTATATTCATTCATTGTCCTTTGTCTGTAGGTGAACAAGGCACATAAATGTTCTATTTGTGCTGAAAATTAAAATTGGTTGTTTGTTACTTATGATCTGTGAGTCTGGTTTGTCAGGAAACCCCTCGTTGAAAATCTCCGTTCTCTCACAAACTGGTCGTTTTGCATCTAAAAGAGAATTTTTTGGGGGTTGTTTGGAATGGAGGCCATACCACTTTTGCCAAAACCTCGCAAAATGGGGAGGGGCAGTATTAATTCAAATAACCATCCAAATTCAACTACGTGTAGCAAATAGGAGGAAGGAAGGGAAACGGAGAGGAGAGGGGAGTATTACAGGAAAAACATTGACTGTTGCAGGCAACACCGAGCAAAAACTGGGAAACAACCACGGCCGAAACAAATACCCGGGAGAAGCCGGGTACGACTGCTAGTATATATATATATATATATATATATATATATATATATATATACATATATATATATAGAGGCTGCGGATGGTATACCTTTTTTAAGGCAGAGCTGAATATACGTAAAAGGTCCTGCATATGCCTCAACATAAAATATTCATCCCTTCTTTACAAAACAAACCTATTTCTTTCGACTCACGAAAAAATACCCCATTCGCCATTCACATTTCCTTCTGCTAAATTCTCTTAACTTTAATCATCTGAAAAACACGAGAGCAGGAAAACGTTACGACGAATGAACGTAATGACTGTAAACTCCTCCCCCCCCCCAAAAAAAAGGAAACAACTTATCTATATAACTAAGATCATAATATTTGTTTGTTTGTTTGTTTGTTTGTGTGTGTGTGTCCGCAATAAGATGGACGATTAGACGTCCGCAGTGGGAATCTCGATAATCCTTATTCATCCTTATAATCTCGATAATCGTTATATTGTTTGTTTGTATGTCTGTCAAACGGAATTGTCAGTGGTTTAAGTAATAATTCGAACTGTGTTTTCAACAAAGAGGCACATTACTGATGATGTCATGTTTTTTTTTTCCAGTCGCAATATTTTCATGCAAACGCAATCTAAGCCTCTATGTCTCTTAACCCTGGCTATCACTTAATCTAAATAATGCTTGGGCAACTGCTAACGGGAAATCATAGTATTTTCATACGAACAGTTAATCATAGCAATAGTCTGTAAAACCCTCTAATAGGCCTAGTAACTATCTAAAATCATTAAAAACGTATGATGCGCGTATGTGTGTGCGTGTACCTCTATTCCTCTATAACCAAGGCACCTACAGAGATGGGAGTACGGCCAAATGAAACATAATTAAATTGCGGAACCGTTATTACTATTTTCGTCGCTGTTACTCGGCTTTATGATCGTCAAATACGCCAAAAAAAATGCAGAAATAACGTTAAAGTGTTTCTGGCCCTCATGACGTTTGTTCATGACGTCATAGTTTGTTCATGCAAAGTTTATTATACCTGAATGAATTTTGACCTACCAAAATAAACTTTACCTAATAGAACTACGGCATCATGTTTTGCATCAGTACGAAGTAATAAAAAGACGATGTATATGGATCTCAAAATCAGTAGGAAAGCAAAAGTCACTTTGATTTCGGGCCAGCCATTGTTGACACGTATTATGAACTCTAGGATTGCAGTTCAAAGTACAAATGTAGAAATAAACTTGCTTGCCAAAAAAAAAAAAAACAATAAATGATGACATATTTTCCATCATACTACATGAAACTTAAAATTGATTTGCTTCAAGTGACTGATGCACGGAAAAGGAAGACCTGTGTAGGGTTTAAAAGTTGTAAAACATTCCATCTTTGAAACACGGAAGTGTGTGGATTGAGCGAGCTAAATTAGCAATTTCCACCTAAACTACATCTTTTCAGTAAGTTTCTTCCTTCTGTCGCAAAGTTTCATTCACTCTTACCTTCGTCAGGAGCTTACTTCTGGAGGAGTAGCGGAACAAACGTGCAAACAAATAAGCAAATCGTATGCTTTGAATGATGTAAATAAAATGCAGGCGTGATGAGGAATGTGATGGACGAAATACGAGGAATAACTACAATTAGTTTGCGTCGAATTAATCAGTACATCGATTTTGTGATGCTCTTGGAACCAAAGAAATTACATGAAGCATGGATCGACGCCAATGGAGTGAGTGAAGCGAACGATATGGCTAGTATACACCTTAAATCTGTTCACATCAACGCCTCTTCTTTAAACCGATTTCGAGTATGTTAAAGCTACTCATTTGCACTAAGGGTACTTACGGTCCTTTTCATTAAACTCATTTACACCATTTACTTGATTGGACGCTTGCCATAAATCCAGAATATTCCCGTGGTCCGGGCTACGTAACATCCATCTGCACAACAAACTCAACTGGCGCGTGTATTCAGGCTAACATTCACTAACTCGACCTGGCAGTAATCTCTTCTAATCTACATCTCTTGCTCACTGGGTCCCATCCCTTCTGGTCCGCAAGACAACTTACATTAGCTTGACATCTTGCACAGAACCACATAAACTCGTCCAATTTAGAATGGCCAACCCCGTCCAGTAAGTGAAGAAAAGTTCTCAGTTAAAAATTAACTCTACAACAGCAAGAAAGACACTTATTATTCGGCTGACAAGTTGAACGTGGAAAGTGGTTGGGCTTTTAAATTAGAACAAGTGGTCGCTACTCACCAAGGGGTAGACGACATCCTCTTAAATGAGGAATCTACAGGTTGGCAAATGGTGCAAGGAAGTTGAGGTTCACCGCCTTCTGGTTGCCGTCTTTTAGTGAATTAGAAGAATAAAGCCAATTTAAAAGACACACAAAAATACAACGGTCGCACAACGTTCCGAGTATCACTGCATCCCGTTCTCCAGTGCTAGTAAGAGCGAGGAATGACACAGCACATGTCAAGGAACACTACATATCGTAAAATCAAAAAGATAATACTGAACATAAAAGACGTATGTTTAGCAACCTAACCAGAATAGGTATTGCCAGGTTGCTAAACATTCGTATGTTATGTCAATATTGCCTTTTTATCTCTAGTGTTTCTTGACAGCGACATGACGTGAGCTGACATTCTTCCCGTTTGCGAGTATTTTCAAACTAAATGCAGTGAGTCCCGAAACGTTGTGTGTAGGTTCTTTCCGTTTGCGAGTATTTATAAACTAATGCAGTGAGTCCCGAACGTTGTGCGTAGGTTCTTCCCGTTTGCGAGTATTTGCAAACCAAATGCAATGAGTCTCGAAACGTTGTGCGTAGGTTTTTCCCGTTTGCGAGTATTTGCAAACTGAATGCAGTGAGTCCCGAAACGTTGTTCGTAGGCTGTATATTTCTTATTAGGATTCGACCGAGTCCGGGTAAATACCCGACCTGGTACCGGGTAATGCTATTTTTTATCCGGCTTGGACTCGGTAAAAATTCGACCGAGTACAAACAGGGTAATACTTATTTATTGAAAAAATTATTTTTATTTTCTTAGTTTCATTTTACCTTATGGAGAACCCTACACCTGCTTGCACGCAATAGATATTCATTAAGGTACACAGAAAAATCAGGACGTGGATAATAACCAACACTCAAATCCAGAAAATAATTTTCTGACACTCTAAAAACGTATTTCAATTTTCGTACGTGTCTTGATATTCGCTAAAACATGACTGGCCGTTTTTGTGAACCAAACCCAAGAACTGAAACGATTTTTCAAGTGTAAAGCAAAAATATAATTTCCGAATGTCAGTTGCGCTAAATAAGTTTAACAAAACCAAAGCGTCACGAAGTTGAGAAACGAACGCCAGAAACGATACAAACGCCGTATGTACAGGCTTGCTCTTCCCGTCCCCAAATTGACATTTCAATTTACTGTGCTGCGGTACAAGCACAACTTTCATTTACGTAGGCCTAATGAAAATTATTATTAATTACTTCGTAAGTTTGTTCAATTCATTTCTATTTTATCTTTTCATAAAGCCAATGTAGGCCTATTGGAGACAAAGTAACCACAATGCATTTTTTTTTTCATTTCACTTTATTATTAAAAAATTTGGAACAAAGAATTGCTGGTCAATTTAATATTTGACTTCACATTACTTAATAATGTAAAGTTTATAATTAAAAATTTGGATGAAAGAATTACTGGTAACTTACAGTTTTTTTTTTTAAACGGGTTACGTCCTTTTTTTGCTTTTTCGTCCACTTTTATTTTGCTTTCGTTCATTGTTATACTATGCGCATTGCGCAATACAAAACTGGACGAAAGCAAAGTGAAAAGACTTAAAGAAAAAGAAAAAAAAGAACGCAACCAAAGTAAAAAAAAGCTGCATGTAAAACTTTATAGAAACAATTGAAAATATACGACCCGGTTTTACTACTCTGACTCGGCTCGGTGGGTATTCATAATTACTCAGACTCGGTTTTTTGCTCTCCGGTCGATCCCTAATTTATAAGCATTCTTTATTCTCTTAAAATCGTTAAATGGTTCCAGCTGTGATATAAATGCGTTAAAATATTTTGCTAGTCATTTTTGTTTGGTGGGTCGTGTACGAGAGTTAATGTAAGTGTACGTAAATTCCATTTTAGCTACGCTTGTTCTCAACTTATTAGTTCTTTAGCTGAATAGTTATAACGAAGTGATCATATCCTTAGTTTCTCAAGTCGTCAGCTGAAAGTTGGATGCCTGCCAGCAATTTCATAACTTTTCAGCTGCATCATTGTATAGACGCTGTCCTGTCGATAGCTTTAAAATTCCTCAACTGCATCTTTTTGCTCTCCTTTGTAACATCTGTTGTTGCTTCCCTTTCCAGTCCAAGCGTCCAATATTCGCCAGCATATTATTGGCCTATAACTTGGGCGAAAATTTAGTATGGTGGTAAATAATTTATGTGTTGACGTGTTATTCTTCCATGGCCTTCTTTCCTTTACTGTTATTCTTTAAAGCTGGAAGTTACTTTATGGTATGTAAAGTTTTCTGTAAAGCTTGCTTGGTAATATACAGGAGAACATAAATAAACAAACATACCATCCAGGTACAGCCACAGTGGTTGTTTCTTTATTCATCTTCGCATTTCTCTTCATGCAAACGAAGGATTAAATACGGCAATGAGGTTAAATCTGTCCAATGATCAGATCGAGGTTAAACTTGTTATACATTTTAGCCTATGAGGGACTAATGCTGCAAGAACTTTCAGCCCTATCTGAAAGCGGGGATGTAGAGTTAGTCAGACATTGCCATTCACGAGTTCGCTTAGTTTGTTTTAGCTCTTTTGTTGTTGTGTTCATAGCACTGCAGCTCTTCTGCTGCAGCCTTTAGCTTTTCGATGTTCTTCTATTCTTGGTTTTGCAACTCTTCTGCTGCAGCCTTTAGCTTTTCGATGTTCTTCTATTCTTGGTTTTGCAACTCTTCTGCTGCATCTTTTAGTTCTGTCTTACTGTTTTGGTGTTATCTTTGCGACTCTTCTACTGCGTATTTTAGCTAAAAGCCTTGTCTTTAGCTTAATGGCTCTTTAGCTGCATCTTTTACCTATTATCGTTTTCTCGTAGCTCTCCTACTTCGTTTAAATGTTAAACTAGTCTTGTAGTTAACATAATAGCTCATAA
Source organism: Lithobius niger (assembly GCA_023313725.1). NCBI lineage: Eukaryota > Metazoa > Arthropoda > Chilopoda > Lithobiomorpha > Lithobiidae > Lithobius > Lithobius niger. The sequence continues at coordinate 22,634 of JAHWFP010225160.1, forward strand.
GGTGCATCTTTTTTGCTAAGAAAGCATTGTCTTTATCTTAAAATCTGAAAATCCCTTTTCTTTTCCTAAACTATCTTGCTTGGTATAATGCATCGCTTAATTTTTACTGTTTATCGATAGTAAAATGATGGTAGCTCCTACACTCTCTGCATATTGATCAACAAAATCCCCGGTTTGGCTCATATCGCTCGTCCCCTATCATATTTACTTAATCATGCATCGTTTTAAGCCTGCAGGGCATTCAATAAAAACTTTCATTAGTTTGGCAGGAAATACGTTGTCGGTACCCCCTCCTGACCACCCCTCTTCCCATCCCCAGTCTTCATGCGACTCAGCTCAATCCCCTCGCATATGCGCGGATGGATACCTACTACCATATCCCGCACACTTTTTTTTCGTTTTATTATTATGCTTTATTTTTTAAATGCCCTCCTCGTGACGTCACTCCATTTACCGCCACCATGTCATACACACGTATTACAGCCCCGGGGCAGGAATAAAATCTGTGTTTGGCATGCCAGGGAATGTGCAGAGAGTGTAATGGAAATTTTTAAGTTCCTCCATCTTCTCTATTTGAAGGGAAGAAAAAACTATATTGGAGGACGGACATCAGAATGGCGCTAGCAGGCTCACGAGAAAAACGAGACAAGACGAAACGTGGACGGTATCAAGAGACTACAAAACGTCACCAGGTCTGAATCTACTATGTTTGACTTCGTCGCTTCTTCTGACAAAGATAGGATGGTTTTTGAGAGAGTTTGGACGAGGAGGGAGAGGAGGACGTGGGTTTAACTGTAGGCAGCGTGGGCCCTATTCGCGGATAGCCTAACTTATTCATTTCTTCGCCTCAGGGCTATTTCTTGCTTCAAGAAATTCCAGCGGTTGGTTACAATGTTGACTGAGGCTCAGTGAATCATGGGCATTGGACAACGAGCAATGAGTTTAGAAGTTGTCACTGGATAGCACACTTTAAGCTTCCTAAGCTTCCAAAGCATAAAGCTTTGGATGGGCTACTAAATGACGTAGCTCTATCATGATCGCTGTGGTTGTGGACGGGCTCGTCGTAAATTGCCAGGCTACTGTATGTTTCTACCCCATCCTAAGTGTGTTACTGTAGGTTTCTACCCCGTCCTGATTTGCGAATTCTCCATACACATGCACACAATAAGGTAGCATTAATGTTTTGGCCATTGATTAGCTAATCAGTGACCAAAACATTCATGAAGAATGGAGAATAAGCAATTCTGGATGGGGTAGAGACATACAGTAGTATGGCAATATAGAACGAGACCGTCCACAACTACAGCGATCATGATACAGCTACGTCAATTAGTAGCTCATCCAAAGCTTTGGAGCTTTCCTACATGAACTGGTCGTTTAGATATGAATGACCATTTCGAATGTTTTCGATGCATTCTTTTGGGTAACTTTTAATAAATTTTTTATCTTCGTAGCTGTTAGGTATGGATTTTATTTACATTTTAGTCTTTTGCAATTTTTTTCACCTTTTGGGTGTTGGCAAAATGTTGGCTATCACGGTCAGAATTTATTTAGGAAGTGGCGCCTGTAACCACGACCCTGTGCTGCATTCATTTCTTACCAACGAATCGTAACAATACTTACCACTTTTGCACGATCATTTGCAACTTTTAACCAGTTTGTTACATGCGTCTGTCCTTACCGCATGATTTCCGATCTCTTATGTGTTTTTATGCTGCCCATTCGAATAAAACATGGGAGCGGGTGGCACCTTCTGTTTGCTTTCTTTCGACTACTTGCAACATACATGCTCATGAATTTCCACAAAAAATATCACGGAACTTTAGTGCTGTAATTTTATCTTTTCACATAAAATCGACCTAAAAAAGCTGCACATTCGTTAATTTCTGCAAGGTTGTATGGATGTCTTTCTGTCCATATAAAAATCTAGACGTAACCACAAGAAACTTAACTACTCTGCTAAATATACAGTCATTATAAATACAATTAGAGAATGTTATAAAAACCTAAGAAAAATAAACCACAATTCCAATCAACTATAGGAAAATCAACTGGAAGACAGCGAAGAGCAGCAAGTGGGGATATATAGGTTGAAGGTAAGAGATTTTTTTGAATTACTGCTATCTTATGATGGTACTATTTTGTAAGATTGTGTGCCCTGCCTAGATTGACGTACTCAACCTCCCAAGCACTTTATTTTTAATGTAGGGTAAACTTTGGTTCAAAAATGGGTTTTCATAGAAAGGAACGAGTGGCAGATCTTTCTGGACACTTTAACTGCTGTGGCCCCGACCTTCTGGAGACGACACTCCTTCCCTCGGTAGACGTTTCAATGTAACACCACAGCATGCATGTTAATCCAGTTATTACTGCATTCATTCATGCGTTTGCAATCTAAAGTTCGCTAACTTTGTTTCGTTGACATTATTTCACGCTTGTTCATTTTCTAGTTTTTAACTTGTAAATCTGTACTACAAACTACTGCGGGAGTTTTCATACAGAAGCTCACTTCAAGGCCTACTGTCAACAAACTCATGTTATTTCGTAATGTATTCATGACAATTCGTATTAATTTATGTTTGTGTGTGTGAAATCTTCAAATCGATTCGATGTCGAATAGCTAGTGAATCATAACTGGATTTTGGTGAAACTGAATCTTTTCCGTCGAAACTGACTAAAGAAGACAAAACTTAATATCAGAAACATTTTTGTTAGCGGAGTAAATGCGATGAATGTTGAAACTGAACAGTGTAAACGTATCTGCATACTCAGCAAGAAACAACAGGCCCTATATTTCGTAGCTTACAATATTGGCTTTGTAATTTAAGGTAAAAACGAATAAACACCTAAAGGCCACCTTGGAGTCTCAGTGCATAGTGCTTTTACACTGTTCAATTTTAAACTATATGCGATATGACCAGTGTGACAAGGAACTCAGTGTTTACTATGAAAAAATAGGTTAAAACACATTGGTACTGGAAGTGTAAGCAGCGAGGAATCATACGGAACTTACATCTTAGAATCAGTTTGTCTGGGTGGAGATTGTAGAAAGTTCTATGTAATAACGATCACGCCTAAAGTCCCTCCTACATCCCGCACGCAAGCCCGCTGGCAACCCTTACGCTAGCCAATGGGCCTCAGCCTTCCAGATAAGTTTGATTTTTAATCGATTTATGCGCTTTACAAGGTTGATAATGGAATTTCGCGAGCAGCACATGTTCGTTGTGAGGGTCCCCCATATCGCTCGTCTCGAAACGACTCTTCTTACCAGACCCCCCCTCATACTGTTTCCATCCCTTCCCTACACCTCTACTGGCTTGGTCTTCTTTCTCCCTCATATCATCCTTCCCTCCACGACTAGTCGAGTCCACTCAACCTGACAAGAAAGCCCGAGGGGTTTCTTGCTTGTAAGGAGGACTCTTCTACAACAGACGAAAAGTTCTCCCTTATTCTGGAAGAGACTTATAGCACTATGACGTGGAGATCATAGTAAGCACTAAGGCCTGTATTTGTTCGGCTACAAAATTGCTGTACATTGCACACTTGAAAACAGACAAACAGTTGTAACTTATATGATACGACTTACTTCCACACATGAAACCCATGCTGAATTAAATCACAAAACTTAGCAACGTGATACTTTCTGTGTAGACAAACCAAATCAACTTTAAATTTTTACGTTAAACTAGATTTTTCCAGATTGAGTTAAAAATCGTCTTCCCTCCATTATTGATCCCTGCCATGAAATAGCCATAAGTGTTTTGTTTTTTAATTTGATCACAGTTTGCGTGAATGGATGACAAAGCCAGCTTCAAGTCGTAATGTTGAGTCTCCGAACAGCCCTTGAAAGTTAAAATAACTTTCTTTTCACAACTTATAATCGTAATCGACACTGTTGTAATCGACAGTGGGAACACTCTTCTAATTGTGGTACGTGATCTTGCAGCAGATGTACGGAACAAGGTTGTAATTAGAAATCACCAAGAAATATGGCAAATATTGGTGTCGGCAAAATCTCCCAATGTGCTTTTGATAAAATTTCACTTCTCAAGAAACAATAAATTGCGGTTCAACAGTTAGAATCTATCAAACGTTTGTTAGACACTGAAATACCAAGAACTGTTTGTAACAGGCTGGCTTTAAGGTCTGCTAACTAGAGCCACTGTTACTAGTTTAGCTGCCCTTATGACACTTCCATGCGTTTCTACAAAGATTAGTTATGAACCTAACATTTCCTCGATGTATCGATGACCAGCCAGCTCTGGAGCAATATCGTTAGTGACATAGCCACGTGTTTTCCTGCGCTCGAAGGGTTAGGCCACCAGTGTGCCCCTTCTCCACAGTGATCCGACCATGGAGGGTGTTATCAAAGAGTATGGCCACCATGGCATCCTTCATGCTTTTTAGTATAAAACTTTGTGCAGAGGAGCATTCGTTAGTCAGTAATTAACCATTTGGCCATTACCATTAACCATGTAGACTTTTTAGGATACTTTTAAAGTGCTGGAAAACTTTGGACACAGCAAGATTTAGTTTGGACTTATGGTCTTTCACATGATATTCTAGGTTTATGCACCTTCCTAAATGGGTGACGGAGTGTTCCTAGCCTCACATAGACCGTGCTAACAAACACAATTGAATACTGAGTGTTTTTAACTGTATTACTGATTGAAATACTTGTTTGTCTCCGTTATTGTAACCTGTCACACAATAAAATGGGACCCCGTCCGTGATTTGAACCTGACATTTTTTTGGAACAAATTGGATTTTCCGGTGGGACATTTATTTCTTTTACTTACGGGAATTGGGGGCCCATCGGCTACGTTGAACATTTTCATTGTGTTTTCGAACTACTAACCAACTGGCATGACTCTCAGTGATTTACAAGTGTGCATTTTATTGCCGACTATATACTAGTGGCGCTCCAGTGTCCTATTCGATACCATTTAGTGACCTCTTTTGGGTACACATTTTTTTTAATTAGACGTTTAGAAATGGCTGTGCATATTGGATACTCTTCGTGTTCATTACCAATTGCATACTGCATTTCACCACCTCGGTTGACACTTTAGCATCTTGCCCTGTGGGTGTAGACTACTATTTTTTTGTGCGTACGTGTTGTAACTTGCTATGGATAACCTAACGTGGATTAGTTTGTTAGACGGTTGGACAGCAGCTACTGCAACTTTGGTGAATGTTGATACGACAGGGGTGTAGCACTTATTGGATGACAGTAAGGTGCTAAGAGTACATGAAGATAGCGAGAGAGGTAGTGCTCTTAAGGACACCATAGATATGAACCAGCAGATTTGTCATTTGTTAGTGAGAATACGCTTAGTGTGATACCCAATCCCCTGCCGTTCTGTATTGTTCAGAATGATTACTATGTGCTATGATGGGAGTGCATATACCACTATGGTTGGGGGCAAATTACCATTATCACACCCATCCAACGAAATAAGGGACAGTGCCAGGATTGATAACCATATGTGGGGGTCGGAAAGCTTGGTTACAGCCCACCACTGCACCACTCACCTCCTCCATTTCCATTGCTGTTTCCATCTGCTACGAGACTTAGGCGTCAATTGGGCAATAAGTCTGTCCTCCTGTCCGGGGGTTTAACATTTTTGCAGGAGGTACAGATGTTTGATAAGATCTAGATTTGGTGTTTGTTTAACACCTTTGTAATGTGTGGCGCAGTGGCAATCCGAACCACTGCACTGTGACTGAGGTTGGCGATAATGACCTTGCTGTCAATGCAGCATTAAGCCTCTCCCCCCCCACCTCCGTTAAGTCTCTATACCCCGTACTGTAGATTTGCAGATTGTTAAGAGGGACTAACTCTGAAAGAACCTACACACAGGCACAATGCTTCTACCACAGAATATGTTAACCCGGACATTTCACAGCTATTTCAAAACAATGAATTGTCCTTGGATGAAACACAGGCAGGGGAAGTGACTGCCCAACCATGCAATCAAGGTGACATGGCGTTGTAGCTGGCTGAGGTTTCAGACGAATGTTACCATTTTTGCCCCGCTGTTCCTCCTTCTAGACCTACCCAAGCGGAGGGTATGTTGACTTAATTAATACTAGCATCTCACAGCAGCCACAGCAATGCCATACAATAGATGGATGTTACAATATAGATGGTTGTTACACCACACGGCATCGTTCACCCTACTTCTTTCCTCTCCCTTATGATACGAGGTTGCCACCTATCCAGACTACATAGTCAATACGAGACCCAGACCAGTAATCTGTACTTTGTACAGCTGCGTATGTAGCAGTGGATTGCAGATTGCCCTACGAATAGACACCAAACTAGCAATTTTGTTGTAATTAGGCATTGCAATGGAATTATAGCCAAAACTGATCCTACATCACATTGCCCTTGTTCCACAACCTGTCTTACCTCAGCGAGAGCCCAACAAGAACCTGTTCACAAGCCCCCTTGTATGTGCGCTGTCCCTCGCATATACACCTCACCAACAGTCTGATCGTCTGTCGTAGGATCAATTAGCCACTCCTCCTCCCATTTCTTTGTGGATACAAAGCCTTTACAGTACAACGGGATGTGACGGGTGTCCACTGATGCATCCAGTTGTCCTGTGGCCATAACAAAGATGCTTGGAGCTGCTACGGTGGGAGGTATTGCGGTTTGTTAACTGCATTCGCCTCCACCAGATTCCTTTTGCCTCACTCTACGGTTTGTAAACTCGTGGTGTGGGCATTCATGGTCACCAAGTTATTTATTCCCAATTTATTTAATGTATTTCAAACGTCTGCATTACGCTGACCGAGTAACAGTCGTGGTGTTGTACATCCTAGTCTGACGATTGTTGCCGGCTCGTGTCTTGCCATCACGCCATTGTTGTGTAGGCTATTCTCCTGTCTCTTTAATATAATTGTCTCTTCCCTTTCTTCTGTGTCGCAAGAGCGGTGCGAATCAGTCGCTAGGCTCGAAAACGCATTAGCCCTAAAGGTATGGGCTGCCATATTGATGTTCTACGGAGGTATCATACCAATCATGTAAGTGTCAATCCAAGTATCAATTCCCCCCTGTGTATCACGTTTATGAACTGTAAAGCAAAACCGTATGTATCATGAACTGTGTCGGACTTAATTACCCCCAAATCTCTGTCTGAATACGATCCCACCAGCTATCACCGTTGCAACCTGCATAGGGCAGAACTTATGTAGAACTAATACTAACTCAAATTCAGTTTCGTTCGTACGTATTAAGCTTGAACATTTCCCCATTGTAAATGTACAGTCGTCAAAAATATGCGATGGATCAACAATAGGGTAGCTCTATTCACCAAAATAGGTAGAATGGGTGGAAACCACTGCAGCAGCCAACAATACCATCCGAAAGAAAGTATTGTTTAGTAAGCTACAACAATACCAATTTTATACATTGTTGTAACCCTTATTCAGCACACAACAGTTTATTCCATTCTGTTGCAAAAGTAGCCAGTTAAATAGTTCTGCAATATAAACTTGTCAACTACAGTAGTTTCTGTTTGCAAATAGAACGTTTCTTTATTTCAAAAACCTTGCGAAAAACTTATTTAAATATGTAGTATTCACTACTCAGTAATTCCTAGATTAGGAGACACCATGCAACGATGGGCGTTTATTTATTCAATATTAACTTATAATTGTATCAGTAAAATGTGGCACTGGGAAACTAGTTTGTAGTTTGTCCAAGCGTGCATTTTATAGACATTCCACACTTGAGTATAGCTTTTACACTTCGAAACACAAACACGGCTAGCAAAATCATTTTATGCAATTTAACGAAGAAATCGATGCGTTACACTTTTGGTTACAGATATTTAAGTGAGATGACACTGCTGAAATCACCTATAGTAATAATTAAAGAATCCCAATTTATATTTTCGCCTTTGGACCATTCTTTTCAGTTATTTTATTTTTTGAGGAGGGGTGCAGGATAGTCACAGAGATTCGGCACAGAATATACGAGCTGCACTGGCCAGAAAAAAAAAAAATAGTAAAATAGAAAAACCACCATCATACACACAGTACGGTGCCCCCCCCCCCCGGCCACGACATTACTCCTATTTTGTGCCGGTTTGGGGGGGTGAGGTCAGGCGAGAAACGTGTGCGCATAAATTAACTGCATGGGATGAAAAATGTGTTTTTCTTATATATTCAGCTTCATTGCAGCATATTAAAAAAATACGATGTTGTTCCATCTGCTTACCAAATGGAAAAAATAACCGCAATCAGCAAATAGTATAGCATATAAAACAAAATACAATATTGTTCCATCTGTTTATGAAATGGTAAACAACACCATATGCAGCCAATATCACTCTGTGTCAGAATGGCAAAAGTTCTGAAAAATAAAAACAGTGTTAACTGCCCAACTTCCCCCATAAATAACGAAGCAATGTCTGATCAGTAGCTAATGAATGCACACAAGTTCCTGGACGTGACCATGTTGTAACCATTGCTTCTTGTTGTATGACAAGATTTAGATTAGGGGTTTGAATAATATCTCTGTAATGTGTGGTGCAGTGGCAACCCGGACCACTGCACTGTGACTGAGGTTGGCGCTAATGACCAAGCTGTCGACGCGCCATTAGGCCTCACCCCCCCCCCCCCCCATTGCTTCATATTCCATCCTTCGTCAAAAGGTCAACTGGGAGAGATGCATTGTGTTTCGTTGAACCAGGCAAGTTTATTCAACATAGCCAGAATCTTATTTTACCAAAGCATTGCTAGAAGTCGTCAACTTTCTGGCAAGCGCTTCAACTCGCATTTAGTCTGCAGAAAAAATACGCATCTTGTACCTGATCAGGCTGCCTTAGCTTGAAGTAGGTATCTGCTTCACTGATTCTTGCTTGCAGAACGTTGTAGGATGCCAAGTTGCCTCTGCCTGGAGTAATATAGCAAGAGTGGTATATTTTCGCATTGGGTTAAAACCTAGGCAACCCACTCTGTAATATGTGGTGCAGTGGCAACCCAGACCACTGCACTGTCACTGAGGTTGGCGCTAATGACCAAGCTGTCGAAGCGCCATTAAGCCTCAATCCCCCCACTCAATAACCAGAGTTAATCCTGAAAATAGTTATGACCAGTTGTTCCGCATTTGGCCACAACCCAGAATTAGAAATGGAACACGTGGTAATATTATCATGGACACTCCGTCCAGCCCTACGGACTCTTTTATGTAGCATCTGGTCTTAACCAATGTTTTTGGTTGATGTGGTAAAATGATGAGTGAAGTTATACGGTTTATGCAACATAGTTTTAATCCTGCTTACAACTAGTTGCGGACCATCTTTTTTTGCAAGAAAATTATCACCAACGCTATTTTACCGTTGGGGGTTAATTCCCATTAAACTCTTTTTTATTTTATTTTTTATTTTTTTGTAGCCTTAAGTAGTCTGAAACACAGTAACCCAGAATAAGATCGATTAAGTTAGATGCCTTCACCGCTGAAAGAACCTGCAGTCTCTCAGACCACCCTTACTGGCCTGCCGCGCTCCCCCTTTATAGTTACCGACCAAATCAGATTTATCATGCAGCTAGTCTAAGTGGTGCCATCACCCAGTCACCGTGAATCATGTTCACCTCATCCAGAAACGAGATCGAACAAGGCTGTTTGATAGCAAAACCTAAACTAGGCAGAACATAAGCGTCAAATTCCGCAAACTACTTAAACCATCCGAGTGCAGGGTGGTTTAAGTAGTTGCACAGTAGCGTGCACAGACCTCCTACGAAGGCAGGGGCAACTTTTAGTAAAAGGACTCAGTTATGAGGACCTTTTCTTTCAGCCCCATTTGGGCTTTTTTTTAGAACTTTAGACCCGTTCTAAGGCAACACCGCACCAGCAAATGGTAGCACAAATAACGCATTTTGCGAAATGGTCAAGATCAATGACCTCTTCCTCCATCCCCAATGCCCATCACTGTTTATTTAAAAAAAAAAAGGGGGGGGGGTTATTAATTAAACGCCCATGGCTTAATGATTTAAGCAAAACATTATTCTGCCTTTTAAATCAATCATTTTTTAAATGTCAATAAAAATACAAATATACTTTTGGATTGAAAAACTTGGACCGTAAAGACGAGGACAAGGGGAAGGGGGGAAGAAGTTTTCCGTACGGTGCCCTAGCCACACTTTAACATCAGCTGTTCCTAGTTACCTTACAAGCAGAAACACATTTTTTTTTAATTAAAGTACGTGAACAGAGAAGTGAAGAAAAATAGTATTGTGTTGCAAAAATTCTGTCTTTACATACCATTAGTTGTTTACACTAAAATTAACCTGTCAAGGCTGTAACCGAAGCAGAAATAGGTTTTCTTGTAATAGAGTTACCAACCTACTAGAAATTCACAGTTTAGCAATTACCGTAACGAGATTTTCTGGCCAAAAATACTGACGTTGAATATTCCGACTAGCGTATTGAACAAAATAAAAAAAAACCTCCACATAAATATTTGCCCAGCAGAAGATATTTTGGTGTATAGGACCTCCTCACTTCATACTTTTTTTATATATCAATTTAATGAACAAATACTAACTACTCATGCCTTTTAAGCATCACAGCACATTCGGGAATCCACTTTGATGCAACAATGCACTTAACAATGCGACTCTGAATTAACCTTCCCTCCCCACACAGAAGGATAGACTCAACCTGCAACAATGAACCTTGCTCCAACTCATATTTTTGATGACTGTACCGTATGGTTGAGGGAAGAATAAACCAGAAGAATTCGTCGTCCCCGTAATTGAGTTGCATTTCATCATTCGTGTCAGTCTCCAATCTGGAAGATCCACGGGCCCCTGGGACAGTAATATACTATACACAAATACCCATCTTAAGCTAATATTCTGTCGTTTCCCTCGGATGTTTCGTGTGGGTTCGAGGGCAAGTATAACTGGTAGTAACTTTAACACCTTCCGGGTTTTCGGCTACTATGCTATGCATTCGGTTGCGAAGTTCGGCGTTACTACTAAATAACAGCAGCAAGTGCACCAGCTACGCTGTACCACAGCTACCGGGAGGTACCATCCCTGTTTCTTCTGCTACAACTAGACTTTTAGCTACTATCAAACTCAAGACCTTGTACAGTAGTATCAGTGCTACATCAATGCATTCTGTTACTACTACTGAACTCGACCTTACTCCAACTAGTGCAATGTCTGCTCCACTGGCTCCACTTCATTATAAGCCACAAAAAATACAAATTCCCACGTACTGTGACTACAATGATTTCAAAAGCACCGCAGGAATTCATTACAGCTCTGCAGAAATACACCAGTGCATTCTAGTTACAGCAGGATTATGTGTTGGCATTTGGCATTGACCCATCAGGCAGTGTGATGGTAAAGTGGACTGAAAAAGAGATATAAACTGTCATCGATCAGCTGCATCCCGACTTTTGCTCTCTTTTATGGGGTAAGCAGTTCACCTTAATCAAAGCAACTGGCCAAGGAAGGTACAGAGGTAAGTCGGTACCTCAGCAAACAGAGGACCTTCCGCCTTCCTCCACCTACAGAAGTCTTCGTGGAACCGTAAGTTTTGTTGTGCTGGAGACCCCCAAACTAAGAACATGGGTTTGGGGTGGCGTCCATCAGTGGGAGCTACTACACCAAGTGGACAGCAGCAGTTGCCGTGACAATGACATAGACTATGAATACATCAACGATTTATTATCTACACAGAATGCTCAACTGAGGTCAGACCATGCAGCAGTGCAACCACGTTCCATGGCTAGTTTAGATCCCCGTGGTTTCAATAATGGGATATATGAACCAGTGCAACCCAACAATGATCCAGCAATGGTCAAGATCAACCAAGTGGGTCCAGTCAGCAATCAGACTCCAACGATAAACGACAAATTTTCTCTTCTCTTTCCATATGAATGTCTCCATGTAGGTGTTTTATGCCAATTTTTTTTCTTGTCCTTTCATGTTGTACTTTATATTTGTTTTTAAAGTAATTAAGTTTAATAAACATAAACGAACATAAACGAACATCTGTTACTTTTTAAAAAAAATCTTTAGAACTTCTTTTATTATGTGTGTTAAAGAGTGTCTTAATTATTTTGTTGTAAACTTTTTGTAATCTCTCTATTAATCCACTAGAGGTACCACAATAAATGGTGGCCGAATGTCATAAAATTGATGTAATCTATGCTTCGCTAATCATTGATTATGTATTTAGAGTTATGAGGAATTTATTCTATAAAAGAATAGTAACATTTTCTTCGATCTATTCATTAGACCGTCAATATGTTAATAGAATTACATTTTTTTCAGTTCCATTTCAAGATATTTTGCTTCAGTAACTTGTTTCATTTTTTTACAGTTACAATTTCCATTGGTTATTGTGTATAACAATGTCTGAAAACCCATGTTCCATATGTGAAGTATGTATTGGCATGAAATTTTTCTCCTCACTTATTTACAGATCATTCTCTTTGATAAAATAATAATATAATCATAATAATAATACAATAACTAGCAGAGGCGCTCGCTTCGCTCGCTCATTCTGCCGCGTCTCTCTGCGCTCGAGGAGATTTCTTGTTGAAACTTGTACGGTGCTGACAAATACTCCTAGCAAAAACTATGAAACAAATATTCAAGGAAGTGATCCGAATAATGTGCGCGTTTTTCTTAGTGCGTAATACAAGTGGTAAACAAAACTAAAAATGGTCAAATAACGTCATTCCAGAGTAATAATGTTAGCATTCTGTATCCATACCTGTTACACTTTTGTGCTGGGGCCACTGATCTTTTATCCAACGTAGAAAGTGGGTCATTTTCACTTTGAATAAATAGTCAGTTATATTACTTACTAAATGTATTCAGAAAAAAAGTGCTGTTTCCGATGACGAACGCTGATTTTGTTCGCTTCACTCGCTCAATCAGCACAACCTCAGAAACGTGACTACCACCACAGCCGACCACCATTAACAGAACACGCCACGGTTTTTAGTTTAAACATAACTAAAAATGGTCAAATATTGGCATGCCAGTGTTGTAATGTTATGATTCAGTATCTATACCTGTTGAACTTTTGGGCCGGGGCCAGTGACCTTTTATCCAATGTAGAAAGTCGGGCATTGTCACTATGAATAAATATTTAGCCTATGTTACTTACTAAATGTATTTAGGAAAAAGTGCTGTTTCCGATGACGAACACTGATTTCGTTCGCTTCACTCACTCAATCAGCGCAAACATTACCTCAGAATAGTGACTGGAATCAATATAACCACTAAGAACAACACATCACTTGACATTCTTCGTAGCACTACGCTTTACATGGGTTTTCATGTTTCACTTATTTTAGGAAGTTTTTTTCTTTACGTCATGCACAGTACAGCTTTTTCCATGGGCTCCTTGTCACTTCTCTTTCTGATGACCCCTCACTTAGCGAAACAACTGCAGAACGTCAAGTGACAACGCCACGGTTTGAACGCAACTTAGGCCTATACAAGACAATAGGTCTTATCCAAACCTACTCTTGTTTTAGCACAAATAAGGAAGGAACCGGCTAACCGACTTTACGTAAACATTAATGCTCGAATATTGCTGGTTGAAATGTTACAGATGCAGACGTAATAATATTCTTGGCACCCTTTACTGGTGTCAATAAATTTCTACACGAAATTTAGTATTTAGTATTTATAATAATAACATAATAATACACAGCTTTATACGGGTACAAAACGTTGCGTATAGGCACTAAATTCATTCGACTTTGTGTGTGCAAAGCAACAATGTTAATTAATTAGAAAATATAATATAATAAACTACACATTTCTGTGCTAATAAATAAATCGTATGTCATGTAGTATAAAATGAGACTAAAATTACGATTAGTACGTTAAAATAGAGATTAGAAGTTCATCCAAATTTATGCAAATACCCATTGTATCATCTGAGCACCAATCAACATTACGTCTTCTGCTTTCATTATCATGACAAAATTACATTTAATCAATTATAACTAGGGCAGCCTCCTCGTATATGGCCGGTTTCAGAGAAAATTTAACCATTCCATTACTTAATCTTTACTTCCTTTTTGTTAATTAAATTTCTTAAGTTAACAGGTTATTTATTCAAAACATATAGTATAACATAGTTTAATCCCCTCTTTCCAAAGTTTTTCTCCAACATGGTAATTGTAACCAATTATTACCACTTCTTACACTTCTTTTTAATTTAATTTTAAATTCTTCACAATGATAATATTTTGTGATATAGTAGTATTTTGTTAATATTTTAGCAATATATTATAGTAATCATATATTTCTTTGGCATGTTTTAGTTTTTCATTTTTAAACAAAATATTTATTACTTTATTTACAAATGGTTGTAACTGTCTCATACAACTGTTAGTTGTAGTGACATAAATAAGTCCATATTTAATTTTAGACATTATCAGTGCTTCAAAAATGTTTTAAGTTTGTTTTTATATCTAACAATCCTTTTACTTTGTAAAGCGTTGGAATAGTTTTCCTAATCATGGTCAAAAGGTTTTGAATGTGATGATAAAATTTCCGGCTATTGTCTACTTATAATCCTAGATATCTTATATTTTTAACCTTTGTGAGATTTTTATATTACGTGCTTTTCTGTTTTCTATTATAGTAATGATTTTTCAACATAGATAAGACAAAGCACGAACGTGATGTAGCTTGTATGTGCACAGAAGGACAACACAAATAAATAATACTAACACAAATAATATTATTAGTGTATTATATATTTTATGATAATAATACTAAAAGTAATATTTATTAGTATAACCGAGTTAACAGATATAACATAAAAAAATTAATGCTTAAAAAGGTAACGTTCCTAAAATAGTGCCAAGTCCAGCTGGTATGTACAGAAATGTGTCGTATGCTGCTATCTTTTCGGAAAGTTACAACTAAGAGACACCTAAATAAAGGGGTATTTGTCTGAGAACTATAGAACAAAACCAGCTACAATTAACATTTGAGATTAAATTTGCTTTAAAAAGGATTTATGAAGCACGGGTAGCTGCAAGCACTGGGGCGTCAGATTTGATAGGCGTCCTGGTCCCAGTGTACATCTCTGGGTTCGTACAGACCCAGGTTCGATCCTGGTGATAGGAAGTGTATATGTACGGGTTTTTCTCCTGTTGTTTCCCGCCTGTTGCACGAGGGTTTCCTCCCTCATGCGGCCAAAAAAAATTAAAATCTTCTGATGGTGGTATCTTCCATTTAACAACTGCCGCTTGGGAATTTGCGTGGGTGGATGCCTCGTGCATCGTCTTTGTATTATTATTTATTTATTTATTTATTTATTTATTTATTTATTAAACTTTACCTCAATTCAAAGTTAGGGCATGTCTTCTAAGCCTCTTTACTACCTTTTATGCACTGGATAAACACCAAAAACTCTGAGAAAAGAAATGCGATCGAATTCTACAGTTCAATAGCAGTACTTGATTAAATAAATCTTAATACCTTTATTAGAACGTCACACAATTTACTGTAAGTCCCGATTGATTTTCGGTAAACGAAAAAAAAAACAAGTCTGGCCATTTTCTCGTATATTTCATACTTCCAGAAGCTGAGGAGGGATGATGGTGATACAAATAACCCAAGCGAACATACAAAGCAGTAATATAACAGAAACTTAAGCGTTACTCATCAGGATTCAGGCTTGGAGGCTGGCCATTCAAACATTCAAACATTAGATTGAAACAAGAATCACGAACTATCGCTACTAACAAAACCAAAGCACCAAATATAGTATGACTATATTTATATATATTTAATAAATAATGGATAGCACGAAATACTGAATGGTATGTACACTTGATTGTGCTAACTAAAGGCATACGTACAGTATACTTATAATAAATATTACCTCATGTAAGCTTAAGTCGAGTAAACACACTTTTAACTTCATTTTATAGTATCCAGATTATGAAATAATGCGACACTTGCAATGTAATTATTAAAAATTATTCATGTTCAATACAGACATGTTTTTTTTTTTAATTATAGTATATCTATAGCTGTAATTTGTTTTTAATTTTTTCGAATTACCATATTATGAAAGAAAGCTTACAATAAATATGTAGAAAGGAATACGTAGAAAGGAATATGTAGAAAGGAAAGAACGCCTACAATAAATATGCACAATAAATATGTAAAAAGGAAGTTCTCATGGTCCTTTGTATTAATTTTGTTGTTCTGTAGATTTGCATGGCAACCAGCTAAGCTTCACTAAAATTAACTCTTGTTGAGCCTTTGGCTTTCCGCCTTTCCGTCTTTTGCTGCACTGTTTTAGGCTGATTAGTTTTACAAAACTATGGTATGAATGTAGTGCCTTACTTGAGCTTTTATTATCATATTATATTTAGCATTACTGAGAAAGGTAAAAAAAATCTAAAGATTTTAACAGAATAAGGCATCGTTTCGAGGAAAACCTGACAGTTCGCTTGAATATGTTTGTTTTTCCCTTCATTTCTTCCAATATAGACCACGAAGTTCTACTTTTCCCGTTCAACACCGTACATCAGCCCAAAGGTAAAAATTTCGCTGCTGGTCTGTTTACGCTGAATACTCGTCCTCTTTCTTAGCTATCTCCTTTTTCAACCTTGACATTCAACCGTTCTTAAATAAATGATCTCTAAATGGGAAAAATTGGAAGGCTTCCACTGGCATTTTCATTTAATTTAATCGTTGATTCCCTGGGCCATTGGTGGACAAGTCAATATTTGCCGTCACCCCAAACTGTCAACACAGCTTGCGTAAACAATATTTATTGTGCGACGAAGCTTTTGAGCACGATTTACTCTAGAAGGATGGGTTTGTATCAATACCATTACATGGTCAGTGTCTCTTGTTTTCGGCTTTGATTTCTCTGGATCAGCCGTTAAGTCTCATATCGATTTGCGTACCGCAAACTTCAATAGGACTATAAATATAGATCTGATGCAATGCTTTACAGATATACGAGCCAAACGTGCTTTTTACAAAAGTTCTTACTGATAGTTCTACGAAAAAGATATCTTATAGTTAGACATCAATGTTTAAACACGCACCCCAGGCTAACTTCAACAAATGGCTTCCAATGACACATACATATTAATTATGCCAATATTATAAGTCGTCATTAAAAATGCAGGTGATGCAAGTTATTTTGTCTGTCACATCGACTCTAAATGGACTTCTTGAGTTCGTAAAGCAGATTGAGATTCTTATACTTAAATTAAACAAAATATTGTTTTGGCTTTATCATATCAAATACTTTTCTAAAGTTGGAAGGCTGAAAAATTATTTACAAAAATTGGTTTGAAAAGCGCAGCCGTTATGGTATTAAATTATAAGGCCTTGATGCAAACTGTCGCATTACCGGCTTCAAAACGTGTTATAATCATTACGATTAGAAATGTTATAATTTACTACAGTTTGTTCGAAAAAAATCGAACCTTGCTTTGCCGTCATGTGTTTTTTTTAGTAGGTTAACGAAAAAAAATTTTGTTCGTTTGTAAAATAATTATTTGAAACAATTGTGTAGTTCTAAACTGTTTTATCTTAATGATTTCTGAAGTGTAGTAAATCAGACAGGAAGTTAAATGCGATTACAAGGGGGAAACCGGATTTGTCAAAATAAAACAGCTTACAGCATACACAATTGTTTCAAGTACTTAACCCTTGTTCGAACGGACCAAAGAACACAAAATTCTATATAAATTACCAAAGTTAAAAAAAAAACATAAATAAAAATAATAATAAGTGACTGCTTCACAAAGCACGGAGAGGTACCCTATATTTTTTGAAAACGAAAAGCTAAGGTCATTTCAAAATGTTTATGTAGACTATAAGCAATATTTTGTCATTAATATTTCTTTGGATATGGATACATTAGTAGGAAAATTGGGCGGGGGGGTTGAGGCTTAATGGCACTTCTACAGCAGGAAAATTTGTATAGCCAACATGCATGCAGTTAGGTTTTTTCTAGACTGAAATGACTCGTTTACAGCACACATTTTGCGCAGAGACCGTACACATTCTTGACATAATTTGTAGTCACAATTTGTAGTAAATTTGTAGACAATGTGTTTGCCAATAGCAGCTAATAGCAAAAAATGGCATAATGCTAAATTCTTTCCTAATATAGCGTAAATGTTTTATGCAACAGTTTCAGTTCTTTTTGCGTGTTTACAAGGCCTATTATAGCAAAAAAATTAGTTTCATTAAATTTTTTCATTCGGAATTTCTTTATTTTAAATGTCTACATTCTACTGCAATAGTAGCGGTTCTCTCGTTAAAAAAGACGGGATTTATAAAATGCACTTGATGCACACGAAACTTTAATATTTTAAAATGTAGGTAAAAATGTTTTAATGTTTTTTAAAATTTTGTATATTATTATTTTAATTTGAAACTGTTTAATTTTAAACTCTGGGCTTTACCCAGAAATATTTAACAAAATGTTTTACAATTAACTGAAACTGAGAGATTTGTTCTTGAGACTTCACCCTCTTTGTCCGCACAGCGTAAGCGAAGGGTACGTGTGCTTATTGGATGATACAACGGTTATTAGATAGCTAGAAACATGTGTTAAACACCATGTATGTCTTTTAAAAGTAGAGATAACGTTCTGTTGTCCTGATTCAACCGTAGATGGGAGGGATTAACCAATCACTTTCGTCCTAGCTGATCCGATACCTAAACAATCTCTGATATCTGGTTGATTCAGTACAATATTTAAAATAAAAGTTTGTTTATTCGTATATTACTCTCTGAAGACACTGTGTTATGACACCACACATCTGTATGTACCAGCACAGCCAACATGCGAGTTATGTACTAGCAGTATACAGTTTGCGCAACAACATAACACATTATCTTGTACAAAACGAGTGTATTGCCACTAGTCAAAATGCGTAATGCTGGTGCACAACTCGGTGTGCTGGATCTCCTGCTACACAGAGATGTGTACTGTCAGAACACAGCATCTTTTAGAGAGTATCCGAAGATTTAGAGGAACCTAATATACAACTAAGCTTGGTGGTTTTGTTGCACTTTATTATTGATATGTACTCTAATTTTATTACAGTAATATGTCAAAGTAATTTTCTGAAAATTGACAGGATCAATCCAGGAAGATGCTAACCGAGCTCTACTTTAAAATGTTGCAATTTTTAACTCGTCTGGTTCCGAAGTTACCAAAAATTGTAGTGTGTAAACACTTTACAACCTTGTGCTACCAAAAACGATAACATGCCTACAGTGCAGTACCGGTGTTTGCATACATTGCTAATTACAATCCAATGTCGAAAATGTTGACTAACGTCAAAAGAGTTAATTCGTAATAGATGGCTGTGGTACAGTTCCACTTTGCACTACTACACCCTTCTGGACTCTAGTTTTTATGTTTATTTTTTTTAATATTGTCATGTGGGTAAGCTTTTGAATTCAGACGCAAAATGCAAAAGATATAAAATTTTTACTGTTAGTTTTTTAAAACCCAAAATAACTTGCCAAAATAGATTGTGACAGCATTGAAGCGAACCTAGTACGGTTGACATGTTTTTCACTGGTTTAATGGAATACAATGTATCGGTGGCTATTCACTGTCGTTAACAGCAATCGTATCTTACTTTAGTTAGCCAACATTGTTTATATTCTTTTCTGGATATATAAATATTCCCGCAGGAGACATCAGTAAAAGAGTATGAATTGATTTTATTTTTTTCACAAGCATGTTAGTTAACTTCATAGGTTGGCTTTTGATGGTGTCATAAACGTTGGTGGTGCACAATCTTGTGCGGTGGTTTGGGTTTTGAAAACTTACGGAAAAATATTACATCCTTCAGTTCTTACGAAAAAGCTGAAAAATGTAGTAATTTTGTAACGTTGCAAAGCTATTTTGCTTTTAGTTCATTTTTTTGTTTTTGTTTGCTTTATACATGACATTTTTCTTTTTTAACAATTATTATGATCCTCCTATAACGCATTAGCACAATCCGTTTCATGATTTTTCGTTGTGTAATGATTTTGCAAGCTAAGCCCTCGTTTTACATCAACAAAAAGCTTGGCATGTCAGTACATTGTTGCTAGATTTCTTACTTTCGAAAGGCATCTTATCATAAAGCCCTGTCACGCTTGCTTTGTCAGGTTAGAACGATGCTTTCAACAATACGTAACAGTGAATTTATCAATTTTTGGTTTCTTGAACGCCAGTACCTCAACCACGCCGGCCTCCGAAAGAAACTCACCATATGCGCTGACCAGACTGATCACACCATATCTAATGAAGTTAATTTAGAAGGTATCGGCCACATACTATTGCAGATCTGTATGGGAAAAGTTCTTCCTGAAGTAGAAGTCCAAGAAGTTTGCAAACTGAAATAGGAGTTCAACACATTTTAAGCAGCTTTTAGTGTACGCCAAAAGCTAGTTTTGTCCTTGGAGGATTAAAGTTGGTCACTAAACAGCATCATTGCAAACATTGCAAACATCATCATGATTGATGAAATAGTTATTGAGATGTAAATGCTTTAAGTTGATACTTTCATATTGGCAATCTTTGTAAAGGCTCCATAAGGCACTGTCTACCTTATAATAAAACGTATTTTTTAGCGCTTTACCTTCCTTGAGCGTTTCATGCTCTCCCTGTTCTCGTATTTCTGAGCAACAGCTGATGCGGAACATCGCGTGCTTCGCCTCTCACAGCAGTTGTTTCCTTATTTGCCGATATGTTTAATGAAGAACATTACTTTTTCCTAATATTGGCCCGCTGTTAACATGAATGCGTGCCAGTGACACAGGCATAACTAAAAGCTAATCGCTTCTAAGCAAAGGTCGTTTCATATACTTAATAATTACCGAATATACACATATTGCAGGCCAAAATAATAATCCGTTTTACTTGTTAATAACGGTAACTTTTCTTTAGTTTATTGGTGATTAAATTTTGGAAGACACCATTAAAGTGTCAGACAGTGGAAGTTTTACTGCTCCAATAATTGGATTAAATAACTGCAGTTTGGGACACACTATATTTTTATTTCGGTTTGAGAGTGCACGCCAACGCAAGGCAATTACCGGTTTAGAAAATTTAAATTATACATTCAGTGCTTTCTGCTGTATCATAATATTTTGATAATGTTTTTTACATCTTTTGTTATAGACAACATGCAATAATTTTTAGTTTTATTTTGTCGAAAATCAATTTTACGTCTTAAATAAACTCATAAACAACTCCAACAAAAAAAAATTACAGTCTTAAATTAAGTCTAAAAAAAAACAAGCAAATAGCTTATAAATTAGGAGAGCTGAAAAGTCGTGTGATGTCAAACTGATTGATAACGTCATTTACGAAACATCAAACGACTGAGATTTGAATACTGATCGCCCTCCAAACCAAAGTAGGATTTAGGACAATGCAAGCAATCAGTTTCTCTCGTTTGCGCAAATATTCTCTCCACCTGGTAAATGAGTATTGCTCTCAGGTTAACAGACCTTGTTGCGAAGTTGCCCTGCCTCGAAAACACCCACACTGGCTCACAGGACGGTGCCATACTTATAAAAATCTGCGCTACAAAGTTTAACAAAGTCAAATTTATACAGGTTATTACAGACTCCATCGTGTTGATCTTATTCTGACATATCAACCCTGCAATCAAACATTCAGTATCGGTACTTTCAACCTTTTTAGACCTGTTTCCTGCAATACGAGAGGTCAAACTTCCTATCACAACATCTATCACAATAGTTTCTACACCAAAAAGAAGAGCCTCTGGAATGCTCTGCTGGCTAGTATTGTTGGTGCTCCATCCTAGAACACTTTCAAGGTTTGACTTGATGCTTTTTGCTTTGTTAGACTTTGGGTGGGCAAGAACATGTTTTTGGTCGTAGAATCGTCCTATTCCAGTTCTTTTTTTCTAGATTTGTCAAAGGCCTTTCAAATGACCAGTTGCTGCACCAAATAGTTGAAGAGTGGAGTTCCACATTTCCTTGTTCCTTAGGGTATTGTATCCTACACTCTGGTTGCTTATTGCCAAGGAGTACTATGTTGTAATGTTATTATAAATGTTAGTGTTTGTAAATGTTGTTAATGTCTAAATACTTATATGTGAGTGGTATTTGTACAACCACTGGATAGGTGGCAGCAGTATCTCCACTATGTACTTCCCTCATTCCTATAAGACTGCATAGTTAACACATGGCTCCACCTAGGTGATGTTAACTGCCCTGGGTACTTAAGCTGTTGCATGGTCCCTAATTATGGAGAGCCACACCACCAACATATCTTTTCCTCTCTTAACCTAATGCTGAGCTGCCTAAAGCCTATACTCCAGAGCATACTGAATCTTAGCCAATGTAGACCCGCGTGGCATCCCTGAATAAATCCTACTTAACCATAAGAAGGCTTTCTATTCATCCAGAAGGCCCAGGTGGCCTAGAATAAGTAGTGCATCGGCGAAACTGGCCATCAGGCAGACAGGCTAATATTAAATATTAAATATTAAATATTAAATATTAAATTCGAGTGGAAGTATTTAGCATTGTACCTGAGACATTTTCTGCACCTGTTCAGCGTTTACTCCCTTGAAGAAAGCAACTTTCAAACGGACCAATTATTCTTGGCCACCTGAATTTGAAGGAAGTTATCTCCCAAGCACAACTTCTTCAACTGCCAGAAGTTTTGAGTCTGACCAGTTTTCCATTAATTCTATAGAAGAAGAAATGAATTTAGACGATTTTACTTCGAATTTGTCGTCAGACCAGCTGAAGTGTTTACTAAATTCATTACCATCAATCCTAGCCAGGAGTTTGGCTGAACATCTCCACTCAGACCCCTTGAAGAGTGCTAGAAGAGAACCAGTAACCCCTCCTATGCGTCTGTCAGCCCCTGCAGAAGTTTTGGCAGCTGCTCGTGGCTTTGTCACTGACCCTGCTCCATCGTGCGGCAGAGTTGTGCCGATTCAGAAGCCACGGCTGCACAGAACCTCGTGTATTGCTGGTTCCTCAACTGAAAAAGAGCAGGAAATTAGATGAAAAGATTGGGTTAAAAACGTAAGTTCGGAAAACATCAATTTAGCATCACTTAAGGCTGTAAGCTTACCTGATTCTTCAGTAGTGCATGTTTTGGATGATGGTCTTCCATTTAGTGATTCACAGTTACAAATGCTTGAAAATAGTAAATCAAAAAGTAAATCTTTAAAAGTTAAAAAGGTTCCTTTAGCAAAGAATACTATTCCTAAACAACTTGTTGAGTCAGTTGAGTTACAGCCTAATGTGTTGCCAGGCCAGTCAAAAGTTAACCTAGATTTACTGGTGCGTAACGGCTCAAAATTACAAATAAATCCTAAACCTTTAGGGACTCATTCGAGTTCTTGCAGTAGCAAAGCTAGTTTAGGAGTTTCTTGCTCTAAGTCTTTTAAGGATAGATATGAGGCTTTGGAAAATAAATTGGATCAGGTAGAGAAAATGTCAAAGGCTGTAATGGAGTTGCACATTGGTAAAAAAAAATGAGAGTTTGGTTAAACCTTTAAAAGTTGACCGAATTTTACCACCTTAGACTCAGTTTCAAACTTATCCTTTGCATGTTCAAGACCAGCCTTTTTCAGATTTCAATCCACCAGATTTCCAGCCTGCACTGATCAGAGTTTGGGTAATTTTCCTTTTTCTACAACTCCACCTGTGAACTGAGGAGTAGACATTAAAGTTAAGGCTTTAGATTTACCTAAATTTAGTGGGCTAGCATCTTCCACTCCAGCATATGTTTTCCTGACTGATCCGTCTAAGATTAAGCAAGTGAAAGGTTATTCTGATGAGGAATTTTTAACTTGTTGCATTCCATTAGAAGTAACAGAGGAAGCGTATAGATGGTTTTACCAGCACCCATCCTTTTCATCTTACAGGGAATTTTGTGCAGCTTTTAAATACACCTTTCACCCCCCCCCCCCTCTAAAAATAGGCGTTTAGTTGCAACATTATGTCAGACAGTTCAGGGGTCAAATGAAAATTTCCAGACTTTCTTTCGAAGAAGTGAGGCAATTAGTTCACAACTTGACGATAGTTACTCTGTTGAGGAACTTATCGAAATCATCAAAGAAAATCTGTCTGAAAGGTTTCAGCCTTATGCTTGCCAGAGAGATTTTTCAAACTTGGTCGAATTTTACAACTACGCGACAAGAATGGAAACATACCTAGCTTCAAAAACTGGCTATAATTTATCCGTTGACGCACCAATACCTACTTTGTCTAACCCGAACGTGTCTGTAAACAATCAATGCCGTTCTGCCAATTCTGTACAGGTCCCTGTAGTGGCAGCACCAGTCCTGCAATAGAGAGAAAATTTTGTCAGTTGCATAACACTGCTAATCATGACATAAGTTCTGTTCACAAACTAAACAACTAGTTGGGGCTGTTAGGGCAGGCAATTTTTCTATTCCCAAGTTAGTTTCAGATTTAGCTCGTTCTCAACCAGCAACTGTTGCCGCTGCTCAAACTAAACAAAACGATCAGCAGCTTAATACTCAGCCTAAATCATTAGTTTCTGGTTTAGACAAAGCTAGAAGACAGGCAGTAGTTTGCAACGAATGCTTTAAATCTGGGCATTTAGCAAAAAATTGCTGGATGAAGCATACCAAGCTTCGCCCAGCTTGGGCTTCAAACACTGTCAACACTAATGTGAGCCAGCTCTCACAGACAATTCAGGGGTTAAATCCAAATGGTCCCCCTTACCCAAAATAATCAGGCAACAACTTCAATCTGGCTTTGCAGGGCCGTCGCCGCAAGATCATTGGTACGGTGGCCGTTACCTGAGGACCCTCATCGAATACCCAGAGGGATAAGGGCTGAGCGTCCCAAAACAATAGATTATCTTGGACTTCCCCGTATAGTTAAGGGTCCTGAGGAGCCCCAAAATAGCCCTTGTGGCTACGTTGGTGTGCGAATCGGGGATGAAATTGCCGATGCACTTTTGGACAGTGGATCAAGCCTTAGTTTTGTGCACGAGGGCTTACACGACGATTTGATTAATTTGGGTTTCAAATTGAAAAAGCGGGAATATCGGGTTAGATATGCTGATGGGCGCTGAGGTATTTGCCCTGGGTTTTTCATCATTCCTATTCAGATTAAAACCCATTCGTTTGTTTACCCATTCATTGAGTTGCCTGATGCCATCCAAACAATAATTTTAGGTGTGGATTTTCTGACTTGTTCAGGGATGATTTTAAATTATAATCGAAATTATTGGTTTTGGCATCCATTCAAAGGCGACGTGTATGCTCTCCGTAGGAATTCCTTTCGCTTTCTCCCTCCCACTCTAGGTGCGATAATTGGCAACGCAGAGCTACATCCCACCTTGGAGGAGATCCGTGAAAAGGTGAATAAAATTGATATTTTGGACTCGGATCAAAAGGAACAACTTTTTGTTTTGTTAGTGACTTATCACCATGCATTTTTCTACAAGAGTAGGAAACTTTAAACGCTGCTCTCCCATGGTGATAGATACTCGCGGAGCCCCTCCTGTAGCTTGCCACCCCACCCTTTAAGCTATTTAGGTAAACAGAAGGTTGCCGAGCATGTTAAAAATATGCTTGACCTAGGCGTAATAGTTCCTGGTTTTAGTGAACACTGCTGCCCCGTATTTTTCGTGCCGAAAAAGGACGGGACGTCTCGTTTGGTGGTGAATTATGTCCCTCTCAACCGGAACGTGCAGCGTGACCCATTTCCACTACCACTCATTGATACACTCATTGCAAGTTACGACAAATGTAAATACCGAAGTAATTTGGACCTAACTATGGCATATTGGCACGTGCCCTTGGACCCAGAGAGCGGCAAAATAGGGTCATTTGTCACTACTGAGGGCCAATACCTTCCTCTCCGTGCTTAATTTTGCACGAGGAAAGCGGAGCCAATTTCTGTCGTGCAATGTCGCAGTGCGTCGAACCGATACGTCACCTAGGATGTATCTATTATGTTGATGATCTTGGGATCAGTTCAAAGCTCTGGAAGGAGCACCTGATTGGCCGGGAAGCATTATTGTCTGTGATGGTGAATGAAGGGTTATCAGGTAACTTCAAAAAATCAGAGTTTGTGGGTAAGGAACTATTCGTTTTAGGTTATTTGGTCACTGACGATGGCGTAAAAGCAAATCTTGCAAAAGTACATATTTTACAGTCTTGGCCAATACCAAAAACTGTGAAAGAAGTATGAAAATTCGTAGGATTAGCAAGTTGGTTTCGCAGATTTGTGCCTCGATTCGCTGAAAGGATTTCAGCATTAACCGACATCATGCGAAATAACAAACAAAAACATTTGTCTTGGGGTCCCAGAGAGGATGAAGCATTTAATAACATCAAGAGCTATTTATTAGATGCTCCAATTTTAGTTCATCCTGATCCTATCAAGCAATGGATTTTGTATTCAGATGCCAGCGCCTCTGGTGTTGGTTGTTTGTTATGCCAAAAGGGACCAAACGACGACCATGCTGTTACAGTTGATATGCATCATGTAAACTGTCTTCGGACGAGGCTCGTTATAATTGCTCTGAACGTGAAATGCTATCAGTTGTTTTTGGCCTCAAAAAGTGGCGCCATCTCGTGGAAGGCGGTGACATACTGTGTGTGACAGACCACTACCCTTTAACTTGACGTCAAGAAGAACAACAGAGGGCGCATAGCCCGATGGCTGGTATTCTTGTCGTCATTGGATGCCAAGTTAGTTTTCCAACCCGGTAGACTTAACGTCCCAGCAGATAGTTTGTCACGGATGTTTGAAGGTGTCACCACTCCTGATGTGGATCGCTTGAATCTGCCCCTCAGGGAAGTACATATTCCTAATTTCAGCAAGCCATTTTATGTATTCAACAACGATTGTTTTAACTTCAATGTTCAGGTAGCTAAAATTACAGTTGAAATGATAGCGGCTGAAACTCGGAGAGATGAATTCATGAACACGTTAGCGTTAGCTTTGCAGGGAAAACCCTGGAAAGCTGCTTCGGTCGCAATTCAGAGATTTGTAGATAAATATTCAGCGAATTGCATCTATGATGACCAGCAAGGTGTAATATATTGTGACTTTGCGCATGACCCCCTTGAGTCAGCCAATCTAAAGCTATTTCTTCCCAGGAATTTACAAAGGCAAGAGTTGGATCTTAACCATAATACGGTTACGGGAGGACATTTCGGTGCCAGAAAAACTTTGGCACGAGTTCAGAAATTGTTTTACTTTCCAAGACTGAGTAGATTGGTCCATAGGTTCGTCCGGGTATGCCATCTGTGCCAACAATATAAAGGCCATGGCTTACGAACCCTTGGTAGATTACAGACCATTCCTTTGAACCATCCTTTCCACACAATCCATTTAGACTGGAAGCAGTCTCTGCCAATGACCAGGAGTCCGCGCAAGAACCGCAATGTACTGGTAATAACAGATTTGTTCACCGGATATCTCCTTTGTTACCTATGTAAAAAGTTTGATACGAAAACGCTTGTCGCGCTATTAATTAATCAAGTTTTCCATATATTTGGGGCACCTCATCGCGTGGTGAGTGATAATGGAACCACCCTGGTGAGCTCAATTAGTAAAGAATTTTACAGACGTTTTGGTATTAAACAATCAGTTACTACCCTTTACCATCCAGCATCTAACAGCCCAGCAGAGCTACAGTGTAAGAAAATTGGTAGGATGATCGCACATTTTTGCGGCGATAACCCGCATGACTGGGACGAGAAACTTTTTTTTATTTATGCTCGGTTGATTCGAGAACTGGCTACACCTCTGCTTTCTTAAATTTCGGCTGAGAGATAAATATAGGAACACACAGACCCTCCCATTCAAGACACTTTAGATCAGCCACTACCTCTTTGGGCTCCTACACTAACTAGTAATTTGTGTAAAACTTTGGAGATTACGGCGAATAAGACATTCTGATCGAGCTTACGAATATGCTAAGCTAAATGCTCACATTGCTAAACCTCTAAAATTCGAAGTTGGTGTTAAAATTTGGGTAAAAAGTCATTATTTGTCACACTAGCATAGTTATTTCGCGGCTAAACTACAAAGACATCGGGTTCGCGAAGTTTCAACTGGTCTCTTGCAAAAGGGTTACCAACATATTTCAAACTTGAGACCTGTTGTTGACGAAATACCTGGTGAATTCACTTAACTTTGGAATTCCAGACTATTTCAGTTTAAAAGTTGCCAATGTCTGATATTTCTAGTTTTTATTGCCAGTCTAACTGCCAAGGCAATCATTTCAAGATCTAGATTGGTGACTCATTTGAATGATTTGGAAAAACTGTGTTAAAGTTATTTTATTTTATTTCGTTCAGCTCATTTGCATGTTTTATGTTCATTAGCTTTCAAAATTTGATTTTCCTCTATTACAAGTGGCCTGGTCAAACACCAGTATAAATTTGTGCCACTTCTTTAGAGCCCACAATTCCCTTTTGTAAATTTTTGATCCCACCAGAAGCTACAGCTAAGTGAACCTAATTAGCTTGATGAAAATGGTATTAATGCTAACCGTTGAAAATGCGGGCAACTTACGGTTAATTCATAGTAAGGAGACTGAATAGTAGGGCAGTATCATTTCTCAATTTTACTGCTATGATCGAATCTGTAAATTGTGAAAAACCCGTTATGTTTTTAATTTGACACAGAACCTTTCAAGTCTAAAGTGTTAACTCGCGTTGATCAGATCTGTGTCTCTTATTAACTTGGAAAACTTAATTTTGGAGTTTTTGCTGGGAAGCAATGCCTTTTTTTTACCTTGGTCTAAAGTGTTAACTCGCGCAAGGTTCCTTTTGTTTTCACCTTGGTCTTAAGTGTTAACTCGCGCAGGGTAACGAATTTAAACTCCATTTTTCGTTTTGCTACTAATGTCACTTTGGACGATTAGTTTAAAGCTGTATTCTTTTTGGACCCCCTTTTCCATAACAGATAGGATCACCCTTTTGATTGCAAGGCATAGCCTCCATAGCAGCAAAATCGTGAGGTACCCTATTAACCCTCATTTTGATGAAACCCGATAACTAAAATGAATAGCTCAAGTTTTTGAATTTGGACGAAGGTAGGTCCCCTATGATTTATTTTTGTACCGGAAAGAGTAGTAATGGTCCCTGTTCGGGTTAAAATCACCCATCACCTATTTGGCAGCAGGAGGAGTGTGTCAACTGTTGATTCCAAACGCATCAGTTTATCAAGGAGGAACCGTATTTAAGGTTCTACCGACATCGGCCTGTACCAGTGATAAGCGGCTGTATAGCTAATGAAGTCATTGAGTGTGAAACCACGAACCTAACCAGCAGTTTAGTGGGGAAGCCCAAGCCGGATCCGTAAGCACTTAGGTGATACAGGCACTTGATCTAGAAGCCCCGCTGGAAACCCTCTACCACCCAAACGTGATTTTGCGATTTCAGCAAAATTTTACTAACCTCATTTAGTGCAGAGAAGTGCAAAATTCAATTTTTCCCCTAACCTTAGTGGTTTAAACTTTTTATTTTACGCGGAAGTTTTCTTAATTTATCCTGAGAGTCACCAATGGACAGCTTTTTATAATTGAATTTTTAATTTTATTTTAATCTCAATAAAATTCTGATACAAAAACTATGGAAATCAGCTTAAGAACTAAGATTGGACAATATGGATGTAGGATATCACTTCTTTAAATGGGTAACCAGAAAGAACAAAACTGGACGCAATTTTGTTTTTGTAACATTTTTTTTAACGTTTCCAGTGTAACACTCTGACCGTTAGGAAGAGGTAAACTTTTTTTGCCTCTAAGTGTCTAGAATTTTGTAGGCTATATTTTAAAATGTTAACTGCTAAAACTATTCATAGGCAGAAAATGCTTACCAATCTAATAAGAGCGTTTCATGTTATCTAGTCTTGGAGACCAATGATTTGTTTCAAGATGAAAAGTTGATTTACTGCTTAGTTACGCCATTGACAACAGCAGATGTTAATTTTGGACTAGCTTCAAACTTTTCAAGTCAAAGTTTGTTGTACCTCAAATTTTTGGTATGCCCATATAATCCAACATTTGCAAGTTTTGTAACCCTGTATGCGATTTAAAAAAAAATGCTAGTTATTTACCTAGGCTAGACAAGTGTTTGCATGCATAATTTAACTAAACATCCTAGTTATACACAAATTGTAACAATCCTTTCCTAGGCCTATTTGCAAGTTAAGAGTTCAGGTGTTGTTGTGTCGGGACAATTTTTTTGCAATGTCCATGTCACTGTTTTATAATTTTGAGTTGATTATTCAACATGAAATTTCTATAATTTTGCCGAAAATTTCTAGATAGCTGAGAACCTTTCCTGGGCCTCTAAACCCTAAGCTGCCGCTCACATGTACAACCCCTAGCCACAAGATACAGTTTCTACTCTGAATTACTACAATTTTAAATATTGTCCATTACTTGTCAAATGGAAAAATTCATACACTCCTGAAGTTTAAAATCTAAATTTATCTTCATTCGTCCCATCTTCAGTGATTAAAAAATAACACGCATCCACTTTGTTGCGAAGTAATCACTTTTTTTGGGCACTGTAAAATGTTTATAGCACCATAAATCCAACCCAAATTTAAGTTTGGATGCTATAAAATTACCATTCTTGGGTCTTCGGCAGGTTGTCCACTGTAAACTTCTAAAGAACCACAGAATTATTTTTATTTTTTATTGTATCATGCAAAAACTGTGCACAAATGCAAGAACAAGGTGAGTAACATATGCAATATTAACGTTTAGGTTAGATTTTAATTATATTATAACTTGCACACGATATTTAAATATTTTTATTGAACTGACAACAAATTAAAATTGAAATTTGAACACTTTTAAGAACAAATTTTTCAACATTGTGACACTTATTCCCATTAATTCCAAAGAAGTTTATATTTAGCTTTAAAAAAAAAAGAACTTTACACCGCAACATTTAAGTTTAATTAACAACGAATTTTATCCCATAATATTTTTTTGCAGTTTCGTGTCTTTCTCCCCTAAAAAAAAAAAAAAAACGGGTCGAATTTCTCAGGTTATCTTTCGAAAACGCCTTTTCACTTAACCGCAAAAAATAAAAACATGCGTTAAGCAACATGATTATTAAAAATAATTATTGGCGTTGCCTATACTATTAACGTGCTAATGCATGCCTTTTTTTTCCCTGGTAAGCTATAAAATTTCTTATTTAAACACGTTCAATATTCATAACAAACAATTTAACAAATTTTAAGCCAATGCATTAACACGATTCACCCCTATAAAGCTGTTGAATATTGTCGCTCGGAATCGTTTGTGTAAAACTCCCGGCCGTCCAGGAGGCTGCCATCTTTGAAGTCAAGCGCACTATTTTTGCGGCATTCGGGATCTTTTTTGGTATCCAGTTTCTAACAGATAATATAGCAATCGGGTCATAATCTTTGCAAGACGTAAAACTATGAACATTAACAAACTGACTAGCATAGTTGAAAACGCCTACTTACCTGAAAATAAGCAAAATAATTTATGACGAGCACTTCATCTTCGTTTCTTTCAAAATTGGGCACATCTCCCTGCTCTGATAGAACGAAGGCGTTGACGTCAACAATGGTAGCACGCGAGCGCGAGGCCGTTGCTTAGCAACATCACTAACCATGAGTTTATATACTTATAATCTGGATTGCATACAATTTTCTTGTAAATAGTTAGCGACTGCTATTTTAAGTGTGCGAATCAAACATAGTTATTTTGTAATTGCATCATTATTTCTTGTCATTAATATGATGATCGTTGAAGAGAATTTTAATTCAGTTTTAAATATTTCCTAACATCTTCATTAAATGCTTGACGTAAACCATTGCTCATTTTTATCAGCGTTAATTTTCTCAGGTAAAACCGAACCTTTGACAGACCTTTTTCTTTTACTTCAATCCAACTTAACTGAGATGTTATTTTTTTTTAATTTTACTGATACTTTTTAAAGTATTTCTTGTTGAGACGCGTTTGGGCTTAGCAGCCAGCTTATTTGGTCGACCTTAGTCTCTGCATTTAGCACTGAACTTTGAGTCGTGACGGACGTGTGCATTAACGAGTATCATAACAACTCAAGTCACTATTTTAAATAAAAAATGTCCGTCAATCAACCCTTAAACTCACTGGCTGTTTGACAACCTCAATATAAACGCTGTCTGATTTATTAAAAATCCTAGATTTTGGGAAGGATCTCTCCGTACCAATGGTTACCGGGATCTAGGTGGAACGGAATTAGATTGTAAGTGTAATTGTAAGGTCTTACAGTTGTTCCTCGCCACATTTAGGGCTGGGCAACTAATAAGTTAGAGCTTTTGAAAACCACTCCGTTTCCTTTTACCGGGATCGACTTCATTATGAGGTTCAAAGTGTAATATTATGTATTTTCTTTTTTTTTCCATGTCTTTATTTTTGGGTCCTGGGCCTGTTCCACCATTTCAAAAGTACAAGTTTGCAGAAAACAAGTTTAAGAATACTTCAGCATCATACGGAGCTGCTGCATTTTTGTCTCAGGGAGGGGGGCATTCTGTAGTGACTCATCCTGCCTCAGCTCCTACCAACGTCAATATTGGACTACCTGATGCTGGGACTGATGACCCAGCATCTTGATTCCCTTGAATTGAGCTAGGATGACGATCTTAAGTGTGCCCTGCCTCTATTCTTAAACTCAGTCACTATATTGTTACACGACAATGTATTGCATAATGAAATCACATCAATTGTGATGTATGTGCATTGCCAAGCCAACGTATTGTTAGTATTAATAACGAAAATAGCGCATTCCATTCCATCCCAATCCTTCATAATAGTAAGTAATCTTTGGCTTCTTAACTAGAAATTTATTGTTAGTCCTCCCCCATTTCCCCAGTTCTCCTCACGTAAGTCATCATGTCCTATTTATTCATTTTTATTCATTCATCACATTAACAATAATTACGAGCTTGTTTGGTAAAGTCGTGGCAGGCGAAGCTATGTATAAAATCTTGCATTGAACATCAAATATTGAACCCAACCAAATGTGTTTTATTAATTATTGAGTTTTGTACATTGAACCATCCCCACACCTTAGCTTTATCCCGTTAGGGTCGCCCACTCCCCCAAAGCTCTACAGGATATCGACAATTTGGGAAACAGTCGATCATCTCGTTCCCCTTGAATCAGATGTGGGGTAGGCTTTTCGACTACGTCAACATCTGATTCAAGTCTTCTTTGATTGGAGAAGGCTTATGACACGACCTGGCGTTACGAGGTTCTCCGTAACCACAACAACTACGGTTTGAGGAGACAGACACTGCTCTTCCTTTCGGCTCTCCTGTCGAGCAGCAGTTCTTTTCGTGTACGTGTCGGGATAATGCTTTCCTGCCTGTTATTTGGAGAATGGTATGCATCAGGTCATTTTCAGTGTTGTGCTTTTTACTGCTCGATAACCCCATTGCCCAACAAGCTGCTGTTGCCCGGTCATTGTTTGTTGATGACTTCAGCCTTCGCTTTTAGGTAGCTCATATGCAAACTTGGGACTGGCAGATGCAGCTAGCAATTAACAAAGTCCGTAGCTGGGCACTCAGTAATGGTTTTCGGTTTTATCCAGACAAAGTGTATGTTTACTTCTGCAGTCAACAAACACTGCATCTAGATCTATGGCTGCACTTTGGAAAGGCACAGATTCCTATATCCCACAGGCATGTTTTCTGGGTCTGGTGTTCGATTGTTGGTTGTCTTGACTTTCACACTGGCGCCTACTTATTAGAGACAAGGCTTTACGGGCTCTTAAAATCTTACGGGTTTTGTCAGGCACTTCGTGAGGCACGGATCTCACTGCCATGTTGCACCTCTACCGAGCCCTTTTCCGAAGAAAACATGATTATGCTTACATGGTTCAGATGTTGATTCAGCTCCAGATGTTGGTCACTTACACCACAGTGAACTGTGTCTGGTGACTTGGGCGATTCGGACGTCAACAGTACACTTTCACTGGGAGCAGCTAGCCATTCAGTGTGCTGTGCAATCCAGTCCTGCTGGGCCCATGGTTGTAGG
This sequence comes from Lithobius niger, assembly GCA_023313725.1. Classification (NCBI taxonomy): domain Eukaryota; kingdom Metazoa; phylum Arthropoda; class Chilopoda; order Lithobiomorpha; family Lithobiidae; genus Lithobius; species Lithobius niger. The sequence continues at coordinate 56,685 of JAHWFP010225160.1, forward strand.
ACAAAATTTTCCTGGGGGGCAGTAGTGGCGCCAGCCAATTCCAGATAGGGGGGCAATGATTCCCCGACAGGGGGGCAAAGAAAACGAACATTTTTTGTTTATATTTGTACTCCTTTAGCGGAGGCCTGGCGAAACCAGCTACGGGGTGTGGGGGAGCGCTGTAAGTTCCACCAGCGGGGTCCGGCTCCCCGGAAGCTGAACATTTTACGCTACTTTAGGGCCTATTTTGGGCTTTCCGAGACACGTTTGCACCACATTGTTAAGCAAATGTCGGACGTTTTTCGTAAACATTATTTAGCATGAGAGGTCGTAAAAACCTAATTGTGACCAAAATTCTGGGTTTTTTTTACACATTTTATTTACAAATTAAATTAACCGATGAATTAATTTTTTTTTTAAATATTATTAAATTAACGTTAACTACCACTGAATAATTTAGGTTTGAAAAATATTTAACCTTAGCAAGAACACACAGTTGGCCGGCATTCGTGTTGTGCGTTGGGCTTTTAAAATAGGGCCTTCTCCTTTTAGAAATAACTGGTAAGACATTGGCATCCCAAACGTGTCTCATAACTAAGATGCCTGTCAAATCATGGCGTTGACGGTCTAACGCAGCAAATCAATGTTCAGTTTAGCCGCTTACTGTACACGATTTTCGCTCAGTTCATTGGTATTACGAATTCAAATGACGAAAACTTAACTAGAATCCTTAACAACTTTTGTTTTGTACATATTTATTTATTTAACATTTCTGCATTAACTAAGACAGCTCTTAAATATGGAGGTGATGAGGACTACTTAAGCAAAACAAAAAACTCTATTTTTAGCTTTTCCTTCACACATTTTTACGAATTTTATGTCGTCGTGTGGATTCAGGCTTCCGGCTGTTCCCCCACGACAATCTTGGTTACTCCCCGACAGGGGGGCAAGGATTCCCCGACGGGGGAGCTCTCGCCCCCCCCCCCTGCCCACCCTGTGGCGCCACCACTGCTGGGGGGATGTGAGTAGACGCTGGTGGGTAACGGTGATTACCGCAATAGGCTCTGGCAGTCCGGTCGGGAGATGACTTTTGAAATGCGTTGCATCTTCAGACTTCAGGATATGCCAGTGGTTCCTTGACATGTGCCAAGTAGCATTTTTACTTTCTGTCTGGCATCCCTCCGAAAATGTTCCACTCCACAACCAAGGTACTTGCAGGTGTTCTGGTGGCTTTGTTATCACTACGCTGGATATTATCGGCTTTTCCCTGATGGGTCGAAGTCTGAAGTTGGCGTGACATGTGCTTTTGTGCATGAGGGCGTGACTGTTTCCCATCGCCTTCCATCAGGCTATTCTGTCTTTTCAGTGGAGCTTCTGGCACTCAGTCTGGCTATTAATGGATCCTTGATCATTAGAGCATGCATGTTGTCAACTTTAGTGAGTCCATGAGCACCCTGGGGGCCCTGGCGACATGCATCCTTCAAACCCCTTGACACAGCGAATCCAAATTCTACTTTCCTGCACTCCAGACCAGCGGAAAACTGATTTCTGCTGGTTCCTGGACCATGTCGGGATAGCTGGATTGAGCACACTGATGCTGCATTGAAAGGGACCCTTTTTAGTCCCCACGGTAGGGATCTGTGCCCTGTTCCCACGGACGCCTTTTCAGTTTTATGTCTACGATTGTTCACTTGACAAGCCTTGTGGGGCAAACTAGATGACAATAAGTTATGGCTGTTAAAGGCTCTTACCAGGAATGGTGCTTGGCTTGTCACCGCAGTCACTAGGAAGAGTTGGTGTTAGCCTGTTTGCGTATTGGTTACACGAATGTCACTCACGGCATCCTTTCGAGGGGGGGGGGGTATCTTCCTGAATTCCATTGGTGTCGCCAGCCACTCACGGTCCGTCACGTTCTTATTGTCACCATCTTGATTGTATTAGTCGTCATTTCCACCTTCCACGAGACAGAGCGTGTCAGTTGACTGATGATTTTGTCGTGTCCTGGGATTTTCAATTTTTGCAAAAGGGCACAGATATACGATAAAAATATCTAGAAATATCTATAATCCGTAATGTGTAGTGCAGTAGCAAGCCGAGCCACTGCACTGTGACTAAAATTGGCGCTAATGACCTAGGTGTTGACGTGCCATAAATCCTTAATCCCCCTCCCGTCAAAGATTAGCCATTGGATTAAGTTAAATTGGGACAACATCGGGCGAATTCATTCAGGCCTAGCTGCTGCAGGCCTACCGTCAATATTCACTAAAGCTGCTTAACCCTACCTTTGGCACATCAACTGCAGAAAACACTATTTTGGTTCTAACCATTTGGGCCTAGAATTGCATCTGGGGCTACTTTGGACCGAAATATCATGAACCAGTAGATGAAGCGAACTTTTTTCCACAAGTCCTAGAGTGACGGAATTTGCCAGTCTATAATTGCCTGGTATTGGGCAGAGCTTACCTCATGGTGTCATTACACGATGGGCTTTGGTTCGTTGGGACACGGGACACTCATCACCCTGGTGTTTATCAACTTAACCCTTCAGGCTTGTCTTGCGTCTGATGTCCCTGTACCCTCAGGTTCGTTTAGGATTGGACCACTGCGGGCGTCCAGTGGAACATGTGGCCTCTTTCATTACATAAGAATTTGTTATCTAATGTAAAAGATTATATATAAAATTGCGTGCTAAGCTTCCCAAGCTTGCGTGAGCATAAATTCTAGTGCTAGGCTCCTTTGGTTTTTCTTGTCTTCTCTACTTTTGCTAGACCAACGCGAACCGATTTGGGGTCTGATCTTCTGGCCTCACGCAGGTCGGGCCTATTTAAGTTTAGAACCATGCTGAAGGAAAGCCAAAAAGGTTTTTAGGCGAACATTCGTGAACATCAACCACCGAAAATGCTGAACATCGCAGCAAGCCTTTTGACGTCCTTTCTTTCAAACATGCCGTGTCAAATCTAGGGCATCATCAGTTACACTGTCGAAAAAATGGAGCGAAGCGTACAAGCCAACCAACAAACAGACCACCAAATAAACAAACCAACAAACCTCCAAACAACCAAACCAACCAACCAATACTCAAACAAGTCAACAAAACTACAAACAATAAACAAAAAAACAAACCAACAAACAAACAAACAAATGTACAAACCAGCAAACAAAATAACAAACCAACAACAACAACAAACCAACAAACAAACCAAATAAACAAAAGAACATACCAACAAACAAACCAACAAACGAATGAATAAACAAATAAACAAACATACAAACTAACCAACAAACAAACTAACGCAAAAACAATACACCGGGCACAAGGAGGTGTTTGAGAGTGCATTGCGAGTGCATTGGAGACAGCATTGTGACTCATCTTTTTGGTGGCGCTTTGCATCTTGTTTCTTAGTTCATTTGCTTGCGTAATGCAGTATAGCATTGTTTCTAAACAACAGGTCCAATTAATTTTTCTTTTACAAACCACCTCTGGGTGTACCGCTATCAATATTGAAAATCTGGTTTTAATTATGTAGTCGTTATTGCGTGACGCTGCAATTCAAACCAACAAATAAATCACCAAACCAACAAACCATCTCTTCCACTGTCGACATAATGGAGCGGGCTGCGATTCTTTTGCTGTTTGGCTGGGTTTCTCTCCTTCCCTCTTCAAAACATTTTTTTTTTCAAATTTAGAATGCTCAAACAATCCGTGAAATGAGCATGTGACGTAGTTGTAAACCACCCACATTAACACTGGCATAAGGAAGTTGCCAAGTTTCCAAAAAGGGTCGGCTTTTGAAAGTAGTGATATCATTCAACCAGAGAAAGGCCACAAGGAAGCTAGGCAACAATGATATTGATGCATTTTTCTCTCTAAGAATGGTGGATACTCACACTTAACTTTCAGTTTTTCTTTATCATGAAACAACATTAGTGATGCAGCATAGGCCAAAATGCACATGCTTGCTGCTGTTGGCTATCTTGGCTCCTGGCCCATTTTGTCAACTTCACTATTCCTCAACGAAATGTCAGAAATGTAGCCTACTTGAATCGTCTGCTCAATAAGCACTGAAGCTTGTAGCAAATATTATTATTTTTTTTTAAATTTGACTCTGTTAAAAGTTGGATGCAATTTGAATGAGTAATAGGTCAAATACCACATATGAATTAACTTGTGCTGTCTGGAGATTGGCTGATAAAATTGAAGCACTTAGTGTTAATTTCGGTCCATATATGGTCTAAAATTGTATTAGGGTATATACCCAATGGCACGGTTGAGAATAACATCATAAAAATGAATCAGTTCATTAGGGAAAACATGTCGTCAACTATGCCCAATATTATAGTGGGAGATTTTTACATGTCCCATATAAATTGGTTCTTCCTTAGAGTTGCAAGGTCTTATCAACAGCTGTTTCTGGATAATGTGTTCGAACTTGGATTCTATCAACTTGTCACAAAACCAACGCGAGGTGACAACATTTTAGATTTAATTCTTGTGGATGAAACTCGTGTTGTGTACGATGTAAATGTAATGGAACATTTTAGTAACAGTGATCACTCCATCATTGCATTTAATATAAATGTGGGAAATTTCAAAGTAAATCCAAAAGAACATAAATCTATTGGAGTTGTTAATTTCGATGCCTTACGGGAGGACCTTGAAAATGTAGATTGGTCCAAAATAATAACGGAGAAAATGGAGGTAGAGATCTCATGGAGTACATTTCATAACACGTTTTCAAAATTAGTAATGAAAAACACTTGTTCTAAAACTTCTAGTAATAATGGTAAACTGAGGCCTTCCAAAGAGGTCCGCCACTTACTTGTTGATTGTCGCCATCTTGATGGTGTTCGTCGTCGTTTCCATCTTCCGCATGACATTGTGCGTCAGTTGGGCGATAAGTCTGTCCTCCTGTCCGGTGTTTTTCAATTTTTGCAGGAGGTACAGATGTATGACAAGATTTAGATTAGGGGTTTAGATAACGTCTCTGTAATGTGTGGTGCAGTGGCAACCCGGACCACTGCACTGTGACTGAGGTTGGCGCTAATGACCAAGTTGTCGACGCGCCATTAGGCCTCAATTCCCCCCCCCCCCTTCCAAAGATGCGGTAAAATTAGTAAATCGGAAGAAAAACTTTGGAGAAGGTTTAAAACTAATAATAGAGATAAGTCAATTTACACAAAATATAAATATTGTAGTAACTTATTATCAAATACTATTAAGGCCCATGAAATTAAAAAAGAGCATAAAATTATTTCTGAGGGCACTCCAGCAGCCTTATTTAAACATTCGAAAAGGAAAAAGGGTCGCAGACAGCATCTTCCTTCATTTCATCATAATGATAGATTAATAACTGATGACCATGATAAAGCGGAGACCTTAAACTCCCTCTTTGTAAAACATTTTACCACAAGTGATAAAATAATAGATATTGAGGCTCACTTCACAGAATCCTCTATCAATTTTAAACCCTTTGAACCAAACTCCATCACTCGGGCAAATATTGAGTTCATCCTTGGGAACTTCAAATATAGTAAAGCCGTGGGCCCAGATGGGTTTTCATCATCTTTTTACAAAAGATATGTGAAAGAACTTTGTTTACCTCTATAATCCTAAATATATCATTACTATCTGGCAACCTTCCAAAACATTGGAAGCAAGCACGTGTGATCCGTATATTCAAAAAGGGTAATGGTGCAGTCCCACTAAATTATAGACCTATATCATTAACGTGCGCACCGTGTAGGATTATTGAACGAATTATAAAAAAAAACGGATAATGGACTTTCTTACATCTTTTGGGCTATTATCGAATGATCAATTTGGTTTCTTACCGCGGAGATCTCCTGCTCTACAATTACTCTGTTGTCTTGATGATTGAACAAAATCTATGGAATGTGGAAATTTGACGGATGTTATATTGATTGACTTTGCCAAGGTATTTGATTCTGTACCACATCAAAAATTAAGCTCTAAACTAGCAGCCTACGGTATTGGTGGCCACACCCATAAATGGATAAACAACTTTCTTTCGAATAGAACACAACAAGTGTGTGTAGAAGCATCAATTTCTAGTGAAAGTATGGTTACTAGTGATGTCCCACAGGGATCGGTGTTGGGCCCACTACTGTTCCTTATCTATATTAATGATTTAAAAACTAAAAATTCAACCATTATGACCCCTAAGTTCGCTGATGATGTGAAATTCTATAATACCGTAAAAGATAAGTAGGATCATGCAGCATTGTCCTCATCCTTATTGGATCTAGAACTTTGGTCTCAAAAATGGGAATTATCCCTATCAGGCCCCAAATGTAAAGCCTTCCACATTGGACCAAAAAATATGGAGATGCAATATATACTTGAGGGTACAGTGCTTGACCATGTCACCGAAATCAAAGACATAGGGGTGTGGTTTACAAGTAATCTTTAGAGCGAAAGTCACTGCAATAACATTGTCAAGACTGCTCGGCAGAGAATGGCAATAATTAAAAAATGTTTTACTTCTGGTGATATAAAGACCTTGTGCTGGGCCTTCATTGTATTTGTTAGGCCTATACTAGAATATGCAAGTTCAGTCTGGTCTCCACATTTAATAAAGAATATAAGCCATATTGAGTCTGTTCAGAGAAATTTTATGAAGTATTTGCCAGGTATGAAACGTTAAACTTACACAGAACGTTTGTAAATTTTAAAAATTCACTGGAAGTGAAGAGACTTAAGCTGGACCTAAACCTGCCCTTTTCAATTTTACATGGATTGACCGACTTGGGGAGCAACCATTTTTTTTTATTAAGGGAAGGAAATCGGACAAGGGGTCATATCCTTAAATTAATAGTAAAGACTAGCAGGAGGGATTTGTCGTAGGTTTTTCTTTTCTAATCGTGTCGTATGTCCCTGGAATGCTCTTCCTGCCGATATTGTCGCGGCACCAACGCTAGCTAAAAGAGGCTAAATAATGTTGAGTTGACCAGATACATTAAGTTTTCGTAGTTTTTAAGACAATGGTATCTACCTGCTATTTTTTATTGTAAATAAGTGTACTTTTGTTAATTTTAATTTTGGCAGGGTATAAGTGGGTAAACATATCCCTTCCCTGTACTTTTGTGCTGAGATCGCAAATATATTGACTCAGTGCTGACCACATTTGCTGTGGGATATTTCGTAGTATAATTTTTTTAATGCATTAGGACTGACAATTGGTGTTGGCCAAGCTTTGCTATACTTTATTTATTGTTATATCAGAATTATTGACAATGACTTCCAGCGTTTCCCCTCACTTGTTCCTCACGTTTGGCGATGCCATCGTGGACCATTGTGTCCCTGGTAGGTCTAAACCTTGGTGGTATGGCATTCATGATCCCAACCAAATTCCATCAACCCTTCCTCTGCTGCCACGCCATTTGTCTTCATTTTAAACTTTTAAACTTTTGTAATCTATGACTTTTAGTTTTAATTTCGGATGGCTGTCAGCGATCAACAGGTCCTTGCCATTCCGGTTGCGTTTGCAACAAATTTATTTATTTATTTATTTATTACATCGATTTTTAAAAGTTGTCATGGGTACAATTTACGTAGTATTGCACAAGATAGAGCTCAGATTAGTCAGGCCACTAGGATGTTGGAAGCACAAAATCTTGCTCTACCCTCTGACGAGTCATCCTCTGAACCCATTAAGCCTCATCCCCCCACCCTGACCCCCTGAACAGCTTGATCATGAAGCCTTCATGGAAGGACTTACGTGCTATGAAAGGTCAGCAACTTGGAATATGAAAAATCTTCCTTGAATTGGGCATTTAGCTTTATACAGACCGTCTTCTGTTGCCCAAGTTGCCATTTAGTAACCAACCCAAATCATAAAAACGGGTAAAAGCTGCGTCAATTGCTAGAGGTTACTCGGCGTCAATTTCACCATGCGACTGAGTTAACTTGGGGACGTTTAAGGAACTTTCAATCATCTGCCAGTCTACGTAGCTAACGACGAAAGAAGAGACGTATGAAGCCAAGCCACGCCAAATCTAATACTATTTTTGTCAATTCGATCTTTAGTTGATGTCATTCTGCTTGCCAGAGTTCGGATACGACTCTACCACTTCTCACCAAAATTACCAGCAAAAAGTTCTAAACAGCATAAAACTCAAGGAGCAATTTCTTCCAACTCTGCAAATAAGGAAAAGAAATTTTGCATGTTACACAATTCTACCACACACAGTATGGCCCACTTTTATCAATTAAAGACTGTTTGTGAAAATGTTAGAAGTAACAAATTAGTTTTAAAAGACTTAAATAACCCTACAGCACCTGGTTCCACCCCTCAGCCCTCATCATCTTTAGTGATTCCACTAGCTGAAGGCCGTGCTATGCACGGGTGGTGTTGAATGCACGATTTGCAACACTGGTTAGGTTTGGTAGCTCATGTGTGCGTCCATGTTGGGCGATAAGTCTGTCCTCCTGTCCGGTGTTTTTCAATTTTTGCAGGAGGCACAGATGTATGACAAGATTTAGATTAGGGGTTTGAATAACATCTCTGTAATGTGTGGTGCAGTGGCAACCCGGACCACTGCACTGTGGTTGGCGCTAATGACCAAGCTGTCGATGCGCCATTAAGCATCAATCCCCCCCCCCCCCCCGAAATAAGTTTCTTCAAATTGTTACGCATACCGGCTAACAAACGTTGATTTTCGTTCGCTTCGCCCACTCACTCAGGCAGCGCATCCTGTGACTCAGATCCCCTTCCCCAACTGCTAAACGATACTCTCTTTCTGATATGATCACTTCTATCATTCAAAGTTCATGTTGGCAGAAATATCAGCGCTTATTGTGACTCAAATACTACCCCCCCCCCCACCGACTGCTAACGATCCCTCTTTTGTAATGCTCATCTCTTCTTTATTCTACCAGCCATGTTCATGCTGGTAGAAATAACTAAGGCTCAAGACACTCTCGAGAAACATGCTGTCCTGAAAAGCTTCCCCCATTGGCCCCCCCCCCCATCGTCCGTGTCATCGTTCTGCTCGCAACAGCTGGTCGAAAATAGGCACCACCGAAGTTGTGTTTACTTTTTTAACGGCATGTTTAGGCATAGATCATAAAAATGATTGTTGAAATGAGTGTGCATGATTGTCGAAGTGATTGTCGAATATCAACCATATGAAAAGCCTAGGCCAAACTGACGATGTTAAAATGGTTTCAGCAAACATAACACTACACTGAAGGAGTAATTCACAGTCACGAAAAAATTAGGGAGGAACAGCTGAGGAATGAGCGGCTGAGGTATTGGATGGGATGAAGCAAATATTTGGGCCTCCCTTTGAAGAAAGATTGTCAAGATTTATAACAAAATGGATGAAAAAATAAAGAGTGGCCAGAGATGGGGAGGTGATATATTGGGGGAAAGGGTGATTTATCTCTTGGGATGGGAACAGGGCAACTTCCCCTCCCCCAATTCACCTCAGGGCAGCTACCATCCATTCCTACTTCTGCCCTCCCTCTTCCGCACCACTGATCACTCCACTCTTTTTTTTGTAATGTATCTTCAGATAGTTTATCCCCCCCCCCTCTCCTCAGATATATGCCCTTTCCAATCCCTGGTCACTCTTCCTTACGTTTTTGTGTGTATTGAAACTTTGAAAATTCCCCCACCCTCCAGCCCCAGTCGTAATCCCTACTTTTTTTTTCTTGTACCGAAATTAAAAAAATTCCTCGTCACTCTTGTCCGTGTCAGTTTTTTTGCACTGAAACTTTACCCCCCCCCCCCCTCCGTAGCTTGTCCCTACAATTTTTTTGAACTGAAATTTCACAAATTCCCTCCATTCTCACCCAGGCATGGCGTCAAAGCGCAGGAGGAAGGGGGGGGGGGGAGCGGCGGCTGGACTTATCCTGTAGGAAAGCACTAATGTTTTCGCTGGGGAACTGCTGAAAACCTTTTGGGGACAAAATACGCGTTCTTTATATTGTGTGAAAAGAAAACGTTCATAAAAATTTCGAACACAGATTTTATTGCGCCACTACTGCCACTCATCTCTACCCCCAACTCATTTTACTTCCATACCCAGTTCGAAAATAAACCCCATCCTAACGCTCACCCATCCTGATGCTCACCCTTATTTTTTTATTTTACTAAAACTTCTAAAATACCCTCCCCGCCGTTCGTTCATCCCTACTATTTTTTGGCACTGAAATATCCCACCCTGCGTTTGTTATTGCTTCTGTTATTGTTATTGTTTTGCCTGATCTCTTGTATCAGCGGCCCCCCTCCCCCGGCCTATATCCACTGCTAATGGTTCACTCTATGTAATGATCACTTCCATTATATTCTTCCACCTTGGAAGTGATCATTCCCAATCATTCGTCCAAGCTTCCACGTTATCATCGTACGCGCTGCTGCCCTGCCCTGCATTTCTTGCAAGGCCAGCAGAGATAGTAGCTGCGTTCGTCGCTCCACTCCAGGCCTGTCAGCTTCATGCTCCTCCGGCATTATAGTTAGTGACAGACACGCCAAGAGTCGTCCAATACCGTACGGCATGAGAACCAATGAGGATTGGTATCTGAACAAAATGTATGCTTTAAACTTTAAACACGTAAAGGCATCGATCAAATTGGGAGATCTGGCGCATATTGAGGGCTTTTCACGCATTCACTTAGTCCAGATACAAACTCCTTTGGGTTCTCAATCCGTACGGTACTGGACGACTCCTAGCGTGTCTGTTACTAAACAGAAGCAAGCTGACAGGCCTGGAGTGGAGCGAGGTACGCAGCTATCTCAGGTGTCCTTGCTTTCTTGATTCATGGTTTTTGATGTTGGCAATAGATGGCGCGGTCTGTCTATAGCAATGAGAGCCTATTCACTGACCGTGAACCCTCGACTGCTGTTACAGTGTTAACCAAACGCCTAAATTCAACCAACACAACAACCGTATGAGCCTGAACGAATTTTTGAAGTATTAACTACTTTCACGGTAACGTGATTATTTTTATTACTGGTTTTTGGGTTGTGTGAGTGAACCGGAACACGGACCGGAAGTTGCACGGATTGTACGGAAGTTGGTGTCACGTACCTAACTGATTTAACGATCTTACATATACTTTAACTGCTGTTAAAGTGTTAACCGAATACCTAAATTCAACCAATACACTAACCTATAACGTAGCATCTACTTTCACGGTCTGACTATTTTTATTACTGCTTTTCTGGAATTTCTGTCAGTGGACCGGAAGTTGTACCGGAAGCCGATTTAGCGATCTTATATATATGATGAGTGCCCTGGAGTCCTTGGCGACATACAACGCTCCGAACCCCTTGACACAGCGTGTCCAAGCTCTACTTTCCTGCTTGTCTGGCTAGCGGGAAACCGTGATTTTCTGCTGAATCCTAGGGCATGATGGGAATGAGCACTCTTATGCTGCAGCAAAAGGTGCTCTTTCTGGTTCTCTGAAAAGGGATCTCAGCCTTGTTTCCACGGACGCCTTTCCAACTCTATGTCTGAGGTTGCACGCTTTTTTGGCAAGCCTTGTAGGAGAGACAAGACATCAATAAGTTGTGGGTTGTTAAAGGCACTGTCAAAGAATGGCACTCGGCCTTTCACCGCAGTGCCGAAAAGAGGTGGTGTTGGCCCATTTACGAATTGGGTACACCAAATTACTCATTGCTTCCTTTTGAGAGGTGTTATCTCTCCTGTATGTCATTGGTGTCGACGAACACTTACAGTCCGTCACTTACTTGTTGATTGTCACCGTCTTGAAGGTGTTCATCGCTGTTTCCATCTGCTACGTTCTTATTGCAAAAAATGGGCGGTAAGTCTGTCCTCCTATCCGGGTTTTTTTTAATTTTTGCAGAAGGTAAAGAAGTATGATAAGATCTATATTTGGGGTTTGTTCAACACGTCTGCAATGTGTGGCACAGTGGCAATCCAGACCACTGCGCCTGAGGTTGGCCTTAATGACATAAAGCCTCAAACCCCCCCCCCCCCCCAAACAAGCAGTATACAGCAATGCCACTGGTAATAAAATCAGGTTCTCGTTAAACCAAAGCAACCAATTGTCTGTGGACATTGTCATCATGCAGTGACACCTGCTGGCGCCCTGCACGTTTTCGATAGCAAGTAAACGCCATTCGTGTTTTGGAACCAGATGCCACAGAAAGTGAGTTAAATATTGCGGGTATCAACCTTTTGTTGACGGAGGTTTAATTCACAATTTTGAAAAGGTTTTGAGGCTCTCAGCATTACCACTAGATCTTTTAGGGGAAAATTACTCAAAGACTTTTACCAAATTAAAAAAGTTGAATTATTGTCAGTTGACTTATTCAGTTTGTGGACCATCAGAGCCCAAATAGGCTCCTTGTGGATATCTTGGTATAAAAATTGGTTTTGACACAGCTGATTCCTTAATTGATGGAGGTTCCAGTTTGTCTTTAGCTGTGGCAAGAATGAAAGTGATTTTAACAAAATGGGTTTCAAATTTGTTCGTCGTAAGTGCAGACAGTTGCTGGGCGATTGTGCCAGGGTTTGTCAGGACAACCTCTAGAATTAGGAAGAAGGTTTTTACTTATCAATTCATTTGGAATGAAACTTGTGTCCAACCAATCATTTTAGGAGTCGATTTCCTGCAATGTTCTGGTTTGGCGACTGATTATCAGCAGAAACTCTGGCTTTGGGCACCATATGATTGATGGTTTCACTTATCACTTATGTCGCAATCCCTTACACAACATTCAGCTCAATGCCATCGGCCATGTTATTGATGAGGAGCTTCACCAGAGCTAAGAAACAATAAGACAAAAGTAGACGCAGTTGAAATTTAGTGTTCAAAAAGAGTAATTCTACAATCTTTTACTTGCTATAGGCACATTTTCTCTACTAGAGGTGGGTGTTTTAATCATGCACTAGCCAATAACTATAGATATTCGTGGGGTTGCACCAATAGCTGATAAGACTTTTGCTCACGGCTTCAACAACAACAAAATTGAGACTCACGTTAAAACATGATGCAATGTGAAGTTATTGAAGAAGGATATACAGAGTATAGCTCACCAGTTGTCTTAACTCTAAAGAAATATGGGCACACTCTTCTTATTATTTCTTACGTTCTTCTTAATTCTAATATCCCTAAGGAAAATTACTTACTCTCAAACATTTCTCAGGTGTTGGACCAGTATACCTGACCGACGTTTATTGGAACTTACCAATGAAGCATCACAGTGGTAAAATTGCTTGTTTTGTCACCATTAATAAGCAGTAGAATACAAAAGGTGCCAATTTGGTCTCAAAAATTCTGCAGAGCCATGCATGTGGTAATTGATCATGTCCGTCAACTCAGATATGGTTCGTACATCGATGACTGGTGCATCGGAAACGTGAAGTGGCCAGCACACTATGATGCTGTAGCTGGTTCATTTTCTCAAGTTGACCATGAAGGTGTAAACCTTAACTTCAAGAAGACTCAGTTTTGTAAGAAAGAACGGCTCTTTCTTGGTTACCTGGTCACCTGTGACGGTGTGAAACCTAATCCTGCTAAGGTGAAAATCCTCCAATGTTGGAAACCTCCTAAAACAGTCCCCTGAATAAGGAAATTTCTGGGGATCGACAGCTGGTTCAGAATGTTCATTTACTCCTATGTTCACATTGCGGAACCGCTCTCTGATGTGTTGCAGGGCAAAAATCCAACATTTTGGGGGTGATAGACAAAAACAGTATTTTCAGCAGCTAAAATATTGTTTGCTGAAGGCTCCAATCCTTGCTCATCCTGATTCACAACTAGACTGGACCGTCATGGCGGATGCTTCCTAAGTAGGCATTGGTGCTTTACTTTGCCAGAAAAAAACAGGCAGAAGGCAATATGTAACTGTAGACTTGGCCTCGAGGAAATTTAGCAATGCTGAACGAAAATATTCCACAACGGAAAAATAATTACTCTCGGTGATTTTTCCTTAAAAAAGTGGCACCACCTGTTGTGACGTGAAATTTTAGCAATCACGGACAATTTACCGCTGACTTTAATGAAACGCATCCATAATAGAACAGGTTGGACGGCCAGATTACAAGTTTTCTTGTCTTCTTTGGAAGCAACCTTAATCGGGCAACCAGGTAAACTGCGTACTGCAGCTGATTCGTTATTACACCTAAAGAATCAGATTTTCTATCAGAAAAATATGAATCCAGTTCTTATACCTGTTTCCTTGACAGAATTTGAAATGCCTGTTTAGCTCTTCCATGGTTGCTGTTTTAGCCATCATAATGAAGTAGAGCAATTAACCTTTTTCAAAGATTTCGTAAGAAACTAGGCAGTATCCATTTATATCTGTTTTACTTCTGGCTTTACAAGGTAAACCTTGGAAAGCAACTTCTCCTTCAATGCAAAGGTTCATTGACAAATACTTGCCAATGTGATATTTTGACACTGAACATTAAATTATCTTTATTGAATTGTCTGAAGTTCCGTTAATTAAACTAAGATTAAGACTTTGTGCCACGCTCATTGCAACGAAGAGTGATTGAACTCCACCACAGCACCCTTTCAAGCAGACATTTCGGCGCTCGTAAGTCTCCACCCCGATTATATAATTTAAATTATTTTCCAAGAGCGTCAAAGCTAGTCCATGTATTTGTTAAAAAATGCCACCAGTGACAAACAAAAACAGACCGTTGCACACAGATGCTTGGTAGCCTTTGCTCCACTCTTCTCCATTATTCTGGGCATACTGTTCACGTCGATTGGAAAAGCACCTTACCAGCACGCAAAGACTTAAATTCCAACCAAATCTTAGTAATAACATATGCTTTTTCGGGCTACACCGACACGTAACCCTGTAGAAAATTGATACCAAGATATTTGTGACATAGCCAATCAACAACTTTATCAAATATTTAGGCGTTCCAGTTCTAATTGTGTCAGACTCAGGACCACCATTCAGCTCAAATTAGTAAATAAACTGTACAGACGATTTGGCATTAAGGCAGTCCGCACAGGGGTTTATCACCCTAATACAATACAAATTACAAATTACAGGGTTCTATGAATCTCAGAGAGACTGGACAGATAATCTTCCCATGTTAACATGTTTCTGAATAGCTCAAATCATTCATTGACGGGCTATACACCAGATTTCGTATACTTCAGTCGAGAACTTTCAATGGGTCTTGAGCCACCATTAGATAAAGTCATAGAACAGCCTGTTGCTCTGTACGTGCCAGAATTGTCGAACAATGTACAAAGGGGCATTGAAAGGGTAAGACGTTTTAGAGTTTCTGACAGAAAGTACATGTACATGTACATTAGTGATAAGCTAAATTATACTGCAGCAATGTAGAGTTTGAAATTAATGTTGGAGACAGAATTTGGATCAAAATGCACCATATCTCCAGCAAATCCAATTGCTTCACGGCTTGTCTTGTACCAAGGTACAGTTGACCTTACATAATCCATGAAAAAGTTTCCCCTCTGATATATCGAGTGAGGGACCTTGGTACTGGATTATCCAGAAAATTATCCTCACACTGATAATTTGCGTCCAGTTAATGACGAAATTCCAGGAAAATTTGACTAAAATAAAAGCAAACTGAAAATCGTCTCAAAACTCCTTCATTATGTCCAGTAGAACAAATTTGAAAAAATACTGTTCGGAACCTTGCCAGAAGTGGAACCCTCATGGTCGAAATACTAGAAATGGTTAGCTTTTTCATATTTTATTGAAAAATTTGTGAAAACCTCTTTTTGAAGCCTAAATAAACCTTTTCCTCTCATTGTTTTATTATCATTCATTTGCATGTTTTGATTTTGCTTGAAAAACACGACTTTGAGAGGTATGAAAAATTCTCATGCAAACTATGTCCCCCTCTCACGTAAAATACTGAAAATATTCAGTTTTAAACCAACCAACGAGCATAAAAAGTTTAATCTCGAAAAATTTGCCAATTTTCATGTCATTTCATGTCATTTCATTTCAAGGCGTTCTGGCGAGTTGGTAAATTCAGAATTAATGACTTCAATAAATGTTTTGGATGAGCTATCATGATTCTTGTGGGAAAGTGCCGCTCCTGCTGCTCATCACACATTATTTCATGAAAAATGTATGACTGATTTGTACCCCTTAGAATCAATTTTAAAAATTAAGATTCAAAATTTTTAGACTTGGCCACCTTTTTGCAATGTCTTATCTTAAAAGGAAATAAGATAGATTGTTGATTTATATAATTTTTTGATTTTTTTTTTTGATAATGGCAGCCACTAAATTTGAAGGTTTGCAAATTGGACGTAAAACGTAAATTTTTCCTTTAATTCAATCCCGTTTGTAACTGACTTGCTCAATACAAAAACTGTGGCCCATCAAAGCGATGCTCAGTTTGTTTTTCTATTAGCATTACTTCATTGTCAGGTTTCACTATGTCTACTCAAAACAAATGATTGATGACTTTTCTATTTTTGACCTTTTTGAAAACGCCTCGTTATGATTTTCTTTTTTCATTTAAGCATGAAGTTGACATCTTTTAAGAATTTTAAAGGAAAGTTTCTCTTTATCTGCGAAATTTTATTTTAGAACCGGCTTTTGGAAATTGTCTATTTCCTTTGTCAAGTCTGTCCATAGGCACGTTCCAATAAACTGTCCCTCTTCCCTGTCAGCCATTCCATTAGATGAGACTAAGTTGCATGTAAGATTGAGATTCACACTGAGAAATGGGCAGTGCTAAGACGCGTTTATTCCCGCTTCTCTTCTTCTAAAAGTTGTGACTAACTTGGCATGCGTGAATCTACCCCAATCTTAGTCATATCATAATTTTAAGGGTGCTATTTAGTCAGGTGTGGATAACATGGCTATTAAATCCTGGAAGGCGCTCTTATTCAAAATGATTCTGTGCGGTCAGTCCACGGTTGATTTCACTTCCCTAAACTTCCTGGTCAACCACAGGACTCATTCCGGTCTATATTTGCACGTTTCACCGGCCATAGAACCGTCGTATTACCCCCTGGTATATAGCTGAACCAAGCTTACTAACAACCGTAAAGTTAAACTTAAAGAAACACTTTTTATGGTACATTTCGTTATTTAAAGATTTATGTATCTTTATTAATTAATTGATGTTAGGATTTTTCCTCAAAGTTAATCGATTAAGCTTTAAAATTCGAGAATCAATTCAACTTTACGTTAAAATTATTTTTCCAAACACATTCTTGCACACAAGTTTGACCTTTTCGCTCGAACTCAAGCAAATGCAAAATTAATTTTCCACTATTGTTGCATCCTTATATCCTTTTCCTAAATAAAATCACTTTTGCTATCAACGTTTTTTTTTAACACTTCGTTAAAGAAGTCCTTTACCCCACTGCCCGCTGTTTAAAGCGGTTGGGGGAGGGGGGGGGATTGAGGCTTAATGGTTTACTTGTCGACTTTATTACGTATATTATGAAAATTTCCGTTTTCATGGAAGTTTTGTGTTACATTTTAATTCTATAATTTTTCAAGATTTCTGGCACATTGAATCATTGATTTTGACTTGAATTGTTACGTAAACAGTTTGTAAAGACAGAACTCTTTCTTTCTTTGATACCAGAATCGCCGGAGTTTCTAAGCTTTTACACAATTTTTTTCCCCTTTTGGTCAGTAAGCCTCTGACCAATGAAGAGAATTTTTTTAACCATTTATGAAAGAGTACAAAACCAATGCATAAACTATTTTTTTTTTGCTATTTCTTAACACTGGCACCTTCTTTAAATGTAATACGAAAATTTCGGATACACCTAACCTAATGATCAATCGAATTTTTGCATTCAAACAGTAATATTTTCTGAGACATGCATGCACGCTGAATTTTTTCACTTGAATCACTACTAATGAGTTTTGTTTACCCTGATTTAGTTGAGTTAGTCTTTTGCATAACAATTTTTTTGCAGTAGAATGCCTAATAATTGCGTAATAATTGCCCGTCCACTTTCGTATAAAAATACGTTGGTCCGGAAAACTAAAAGCAACACCTTCTGTTAATTTTGTTGAACTATTGAAGCAACAATGTTTCGTCAAACTTACATGTATTATTTCGTTATGAATGTTACCGACGTAGAATATTGTTTAAAACACTATTGTTGCATTCGATGTTATTTTATTTTAGGCTAACCCTTTCTTGATATGTAAGAAGATGTTTACGTTCGCAATTCCAAAATTTTGCTTTTAACAACTTGCATTAACTTACTTTAAAAAGGCTTGTTAAATTATTTTTCGCCTTTTATAACAATGGCGAGCGTTATGTTAAAAAAATGGCAAACTTGTTAACTTTCAGTTGCATCATTCATCTCTGTTCGAGGTAAGCGCCTTTACGTTGTTATCAGTGTAAAAATTTTATAACTGGCAATGACGGTCTATCCGTTGCTATGATTACACTTCCGTTAATGCACAAACGAAAGCATTGATTTCATAGCAATTAATAAAGTTTACGAAGTTTAAGAAAACTAACAGAAAAACTGCTAAACAGCTATAACAAAAGAGGATAAGAGTCTCGGTTAATTTAATAAATAAGTTTAAATATTTTTTTGTAAGGGAAGCAAGTTTATTTAAGGTTTAATGTCTGTAACTTTCTCTACCTAGAAGTAAAATTGATAATTGTTCTAGAGTTTACTACTACTGGAAAATTAATTCTTGTCTTTTTTTCTTTTCATTAACACCAAGGATTACTTTAAGTCTACATGTTCCAAGGCGTTCTTCAAGGACCCTAAATTGGAACTAAAACAAATGCGAAGTAAGCTTCTTCAATCTCCCCTCCTAAACTACACCTAACGCCTGTTCTTGAATAACGTTTGTCGGATGTGCTTAGTTTCAGCTTTAGAACTGTACCTATCTTGTGGTTATAGCCTAAAGTTCGAGCCTTATTTAAGCCCAACGAGTTCAGTTCTTTTTTTTTTTTTTTTTGGTGTGACGATGGTGCGTTGAGCTAAGATTCTTACTGGCAATTTCAGCTTAGATTGCATAGTGTAACCAGATTAATGGTTTGGTTTAATGAACGTAAGTGTGTCACGAATGGGAATATTCAGTCTCGAAACAAACGTTTTAATACTGTAATTGTTGCAGACATTTTTAACAAGGTAATTTTGCTTTGTTATTGATGTAAATTGTTACTGATATGTGCAAAAGTTTTGCGTGGATTCATTTCGTTAAAAGTTTGCAATAAGCTTTCATTTTTTTAATCTTTTGTAATTGCCTCAAATGCTTTAGAAGTGGTATAGTATGTATACTATGTAAACTTTTATCCATCTTTCTTTCTCCTGACTGGGGTGTGTCGTGAGTCAGGAATATTCAGACAGCTAACTTGCCACGTTTCTTTGAATGAACAATGTTGTATTAACGAACCTTGACGGTTTTGGGATTCTCCTAGCTAAGGCCGGCTGAGATTATATTACATTTGCATTTGTCGTGAGTAGCAGCTTATTTTCTTATAACTTTTGATAACGTTTCTTTCAAGATCATTTGGTCTTCCCAGTTTCAATTTCTTATATATTACGGTTATTCACTGTTTATTCTGGTCAAGCATTGGAGCCGGATTATTAGAAATATAAAACAGCTCCTTAATTAAGCAGGATAATTCCTGCCAGATAGTTTTGCAGTTCATTCATTGTGATTAGTTAGTGACGCATCGAACTATTTGTAAAATAAACAAAACTCAGGATAGGCGTATCTCTCTTAATTTTGATAAATGAACTGGTATCACATGAAGTTCAGTTGATTATTACGATCTTTAGCTTATAATCCAAGGCTAATTGAAATAATTTTTTTTCATATTTTCTCATAATTTTCTCAGATTACGGTAATTGTTGCATTAACTTACGGTTTTTGTTTAAACGGATTGATGATTGGATTTCGTTTTCATGTATTTCATGTATGTAGCCGATTGTTTTAGCTAAATAGAAGTGACGTAGCTTTAGTCAGAATTTTTTACGTTAGTATTGGATTCCCCCGTTTTGTGTGGCCATACTTTTTAGAAAGTACGATAACGAAATTGAGATCGTGATGGAATCATTGTTTCTAAAACCGAATTGGTTATTATTTTTGAATTGTTGATCAAATTTTACATGAATTTCATTGGATTTCAGAGACTTTGTGAGTGGATTTTCAATTAATTCTCGTTACCGGGTGACTTTTATTTTTAAACTAATTCAATTACAATTGATCATAAGCTCTTTAATTTTCTTTAGTCTTCTTAATCAGGGTCTTCTTTACTAGTGAACTCGGATGTGTCGCCAGTAAAAAAATGGAGTTTCATTAGTTGTGGAATGCTTTTTTTTTCGCCTCTTTCATTCTTTTTTTTTTTTACCTTACCGTTCGGTTCCCCCTTGGAATTTAGTTGTGGCGATTGGCGATTGCTTGGCCACGGGAGTGTGTCGCTGCTTGCAGCTGAGTTATTTCGGACGGGTCAGATTAGGATCTTTCGTCTTTTGCCCACATCGCCGTGTCGTTTACCAGTTTTGCAATGGCTTCTGTTTGGCGGATAATTCCATCTGCATTCCCTTTAGGCAAGAATATAATTAGCGACCCTCGCCGGTGGTTCCATTACGTCATGGTATTGGAACTCAATACGTTGGCTTTGTTCTGGTATTAGTTTAACCAAAACCTGTGATGATGAAGGGCAACTGTTCAGATATGGTTTTCAAATTACCTGCGACTGGATCCATTCTTTTGTCTTACGTTTTTCCCAGGCTGTCTTGATTACGTAGTTTTTGTGGAATGATTTAATTTTTGATGGTTTTAACTTCTAAAGTTCCTTCTTTGGCGTGCTTTACTGCATCAAGTATTTTAAGTTTTTTTGTTAACTAATTGGTTTACTATGTTTGGCAAAAGATTACTTTAGTTAGATTTTTAATTGAAGCAATTCTTTTAACGCATTGTCAACTACCTTCTTGAGTCAAAGTACTGTAACTGTTGCATACATGAATTGAATTTGTCAGCATTTAGTTAAGTTAGCCAACAACTTATTTTTTTAGACCTGTAACAAACAAATAATAATAATAATAGTAAACTGCCGTTTATGTTTTATTTTTCAATGTCATGATTGAGCTAGGCTTCTGGCATTTAGCCATTATGTGTACTTTTGAAGGTAGAATTTACTCAGAGCTTTGAGGTGGAACAGTCCTGTTGTCGTGAAGTAACTCATAGAGCTTTATTATTGTCATTTCGTCATTTTTGTATGTGGATTCTCTCATGCTGATAGGTTTAGATCGTGATCGTTTAGTCATTCAGTTAGACTCAAGTTCAGTAAAAGAACACAAGTTTTAGTGTTCTTTCAGTCGAATTGTAGATTAATGGGAAGGAGCCACTTGTTACATGCAACACGCCCAGAATTTTGTATTATCTTACAACCCTTATTATAGTGAGATAAAACCAGTGCAACTTTTTTAATGTTTTAACGGACGGCTCCATAAATACTTTCCCGTGCACTTGAATAGCGTTTCCCTATTGTCTACATAGACAATTTAGTCACTTATTTACTTGACCTTTCTTAGAGATTGAAGATGCCTAGGTTGATTAAACTTGTTCTTTGTCATCCGTAGAAGCTGGACAGCTTCTTCTTTAAGTGGTGGGTACTCTTCTACGCCATAAAGTTGAAAGATAGAGTTCCAAGCCTCCCTTGTCCTATAGGGTCTTGTGTCCCTATTAACCAGCTAGGCTCTGGTTGCTTACTGTCAGAGAGACTTTCATTGTAATGTTATTATGTGTGTTAAACGAGACGGAAAGCCAATGGGCTCGAAATTGGTTAACTAAATACGGATGCAAACCTATTTACGTTGCCTTTTGGACTTATATGTCAGACTGCCTGAGCGAGGAATCGAACCCAGGACCTCTGAAATCAAAGGCCAAGGCCCTACCGCTGAGCCAGACTGACACGGCCTTTTTTTAAAAAGGAAACGACCATAGGCAGCATTTAACACGCACACATATACATGTAAGCATACACTTTTTCCAATCGCCACTGGAGGGGCGCTTGATTGCGCGCCACACACCAGTAAAGCCGAAAGGAATACACAAGAAGCGTGAAATAATGGGTAAAACGAGACGGAAAGCCAATGGGCTCGAAATTGGTTAACTAAATACGGATGCAAACCTAATTACGTTGCCTTTTGGACTTATATGGCCGTGTCAGTCTGGCTTAGCGGTAGAGCCTTGGCCTTTGATTTCAGAGGTCCTGGGTTCGATTCCCCGCTCAGGCAGTCTGACATAAGTCCAAAAGGCAACGTAAATAGGTTTGCATCCGTATTATGTGTGTAAGTGTTTATAATTATTGTTAGTGTCTAGATACTATCAGTGGTGTCTGTACCAACCCTTAAATAGGCGGCAGCAGTATCTCCACTACATACTTCCTCCTTTCATATTGGAATATGGTTCCGCCTTGGTTCTATCAGGGTAAGCTACTCTGGGTACTTAAGCTGCATGTACAACAGTGTCCCTGGGTATGGATAGCAGCCTCGGGAGCCACACCAGCAATATCTGTCTTAAGCTCTCTTAAGCTAATGCGGAGCTGCCTAACTCTAATACAGAGCATACTGACCATACCAGGGGGCACCCCCTCAAACTCTGCGGAAGTATCTCTTTGGGTAATGTTCGGCACCGGTTTTTTCTAAACGTGTGGTCGAGACCTAGAATGCCCTTCTTGTTTCGGTTGTTCTTTCCACTTCGCTTGATTTCTTCAAAAATCGGCAAGATCGGTTAGGCTTTTCCTGGCCGTTGGCCCTAGGTTTTGTTGCGTGTGTGAGGGTGGGTTGGGGGGGGTTGCTTCTTGGCTTTTGCTTGCATCATTGGATTTTCTATTCTATTCTTCTGTTATACTGAACCTTAGGCAGTGTATACCCGCATGGCAACCCTGAACAAACCTCGCTTGACCGTAAGAACATATCCTATGCAGTCTTCTGGTTCCGCCGGCCTAGCACAGTCATCCCCCTTCCCAACCACTTGAGGATTCTAATAAAAGTATACCGCCGTTTTTTTTTTTAGCTACGAACTGACAATCGGCTATATTTATCAACTAGAACTGTTCATTTCAACAACGACTATTCGATACTATGATAAAGCAGTTTATTTTCTCCCAACTCACATCCCCCCACCCCAAAAAAAATGTTCTATTGGAGGACTAAAAGAAAAGTAAGAGCTATGGTACTTATCGCGCATTTTTTTCAGGTATTTTATTTTCGTTCAAGTTAAATTAATGTCGAGATCAAATCAGTTATACGGCTCTTGCTACGGCTCTTTCTGTTTAGTGGATAATTCCACTTCCCTTCCCTTTAAACCTGGCAAGAATGTAATAAGCGACGCGCCGGTAGTTCCGTCACGTCATGGTATTGGAACTCAATAAGTTGGCTCTGGTCTGGCATTAGTTTAACCAAAACCTGTGATGATGAACGGCAACTGTTCAGAGTATGGTATCCAAATTACCTGCGACTGGATTCATTCTTTGGTCTTACCTTTTTTTCCAGGCTTGCTTACGTGGTTTTTTGTGAAATGATGGGGCGACCTCGGGATCTTCCTTCCATCAAGAAAAACCAACTGCACAGCAACGAAAACCTGTTCACCTTGAAAGTATCAGTACACTTAAGCAGGACTTCACCATCGAGTCACCATGTTTCTCCCTGTCGTCTCCCAGGGAAGACACACGGTGCAAAAAAGAGATTTACATCATCAAGAAGTCGAATCCTTCACCCAAGAGTCAACCATTTAAAGCTTTACGCAACTGCATAAACCCCAACTGTGGCGGCCCCTGTGAGATATCTTCGAAGCTCAGTTCCTGCCTCTCCATCCACACCTCGTACCCCCCTGTGGGCTGGGGGTAGAATAAGCCCACCGTACCCCTGCGTGTCGTAGAAGGCGACTAAAAGGGAACCCAAGATCACGGTCTGCTAGTGTGCCAAGGGTCTGCATGGCGGAGGGTTTTT
The DNA here is from genome assembly GCA_023313725.1 of Lithobius niger. Lineage (NCBI taxonomy): Eukaryota > Metazoa > Arthropoda > Chilopoda > Lithobiomorpha > Lithobiidae > Lithobius > Lithobius niger. The sequence goes on from JAHWFP010225160.1 coordinate 80,563, forward strand.
AGTCCGTCTTGAACACTAGCAACCTCAACACTACGGTTTGCGAGTGCGCCTACGGTGTGTATGGCGGGCAGGTTTAACACCCGTCGCAAGCACTAGTCGGAAAGAGGTGAAGGGACATCCGGACAAACCGGGCCCGGGGTGGCTGCTTAGAGGATGTTTGGTGGTTTGAATCCCCTTTTGGGTTTGATTCCAATTTGCCCGTTCTGGCCACTGGGCTTTTCATCCTCATCCCCCAGCATGTTGGCCGTGTGCTGCAACCTGGTAATCCGTGGAGGCGGAGATCCTGGCTTTCGGGCTTTGGCTCCTTATTCCGGAGGACGGGTGGCCTGGGCGAGCCGGCCTAAGGTCAATCGGCTATGACCTTTCGGGTCCTGTCGATGTGGGGAGGCGGTTTGTGCTGTATCCATCTGCATCACGGACCCGAACTGTTTGGGTTATCGACGGAGGTGGTGTGTACGGCTTCCTTGGTGGCCTCGCCTCTCGGCATGCTTAGGCCGCCACCTCTCGGAGATAGACGGCGGTGTTAGCTTCCTGGTGCAGGGCCCTGGATATGCGGCTTCCGGCCCTGCATCACCCGAGTGCCGCGCGGGGCTTTATTTTCTGGGGAGCGCGCTGCCGCGACTTCTTTTTTGCTTTCAATGGCAACTTCTTCCCCCCCCTCCCCCGCAAAAATTTCTTCCCCCCTAAATTCTTCCCCTCCTCGCCGCACTAGCAAGCGCCAGAGGAGGGAACCTAAGATGGTTGGGCCTGGTGCCCAGTTACCAGACTTGCGTAAGAGTCGGGACCAAGTCCCGAAGTTCCTGGTGGTGACAGGCGAGGGCCGAGATGTTACGCAACTCGGTCCATTCGCTGTACACAAAGCTTTGAAAGGGATCTGTGGTTCTGATCCAAAGAGTGTCTCTCGGCGCCGTGCTGGGGGATACCTTGTGGAGGTTGCAGACGATGGTCAGGCGAAGAGGCTTTTGAAAGCGAGTGCACTGGGGTCATGCCCAGTGCATGTCGAGCCGCATCGTACTTTAAACAGCAGCAAGGGGGTCGTGACATGCTTCGATTTGAGGGGTCTCAGTGATGATGTCATCCTGGGCGAACTCAATTCACAGGGTGTTACGGCTGTGAGGCGTTTGACACGGAAAGGCGAGAATGGTGCCCAGCCAACTGACACCTTTTTCCTGACCTTTGATACGCCAGTTGCACCGCAGCACATTACTGCCGGTTACCTGCGCTTGAAGGTCAGGAGTTATGTTCCGAATCCGATGCGGTGTTTCCGCTGTCAACGCTTCGGCCATACCAGCGGCTCATGTAAAGGTAGGCCTACCTGTGTTTCCTGTGCTCAGGCAGCCCATGAAGGTGCTGACTGTGCTGTCCCGGAGCAGTGCGTCAACTGCGGTGGTCAGCACCAAGCCTCTTCACGGGACTGTCGTGTTTATGTTGAGGAACGTCGAGTGCAGGAACTGAAGGTGAAGGACGGGCTTTCCTGCTTGGAGGCCCGAAAGAAAGCCAAACTATCGGCGCCGGCTTTAACACGTTCTTTTGCGCAGGTGTGCAGTGCGCCATTGCCTGGCCCAGTTAGTGAGTCTGCTGATTTGGCAGATTTACGCGCTGAGCTCAGGTCTTTGACGACGACGGTGGGCAAGCTTATAACTTTGTTGACTCTGCAACATCCATCTCTGCAGGGTCTTTTGGGTCCTTCGGACCCGGTTGCTGCCTTGCCGTCTACATCTGCCCAGCCTGCAAATGCTTCTGCTTCTGCTGCTGCTGCTGTTTCTGCTGCTGCATCTGTTCCCAGGCAGGTTAAAGCTTCAGCTAAGCTTCCGCCTGCCCGGAGTGAACCACAGAAAACGAAGAAGAAGGCTCCTGCTGGTAAAGCCTCAACACCGCCCGTGAGGACGTCGCCACCAGGAGAGAAGGTGAAACGGTCGTTGAACGGCCAGCTTGCTGAGGGGTCCGTTGTGTCCCCTCAACATCTTGTTGATACTTTACCCATGGAGCAGGGAGAGATTTCCTGTTCCAATTCTCCGGAACTTTTTCCTCCTTCCGAGGACAACTTTGTTCTGAACCTCACTCCATCTTTTGATTCGGGTGAGGATTCGGATGTTTTCGGATCGCCCAGAGGAGGAGTCGAGGAGAATGATTCAGTCTTCAGCCCGCCCTAATGCCTGCGCATGCCATCGTTCAGTGGAACTGCCAAAGTTATCGGACCCATGCCGAAGAGCTGCGGCTGCTTTTGTCGCATTGGCGACCTCTGTGCTGCTGTCTACAGGAAACCTGCTTTAAGGCGTCAGATAATCCGGTTGTTCGAGGTTATTCTGTCTACCGTCTGGATGCTGACCCTGTGCCACGTGCACATGGTAGTGTTGCAGTGCTGGTTCAACACTCTCAGCCGCACGCCAGTGTGCCTCTGCACACTAGGCTTCAGGCGGTAGCAGTTAGAGTTTCTTTCCACTTCGATATTACTGTCTGTTCGCTTTATTTGCCACCGGATGTGGTCTTTGGGGTTGGTGACCTGGAGGACCTGGTCCGCCAGCTTCCTGCCCCTTTTCTATTGCTGGGCGACTTTAACAGCCACCATGTCCAGTGGGGAGGACCTCATACAGACAACAAAGGGAGGATCCTTGAGGAGTGGATGCAGAGGGGGTCCGTTTGCATCCAGAACGATGGAGCCATGACACACTGTAACCTGGCCACGGGCAATTGGTCAGCGGTGGACTTAGCCTTTTGCTCGCTGGCCATCCCAGTTCACTTCACTTGGGGTGTCACTGCCGATCTGCATGGAAGCGATCACCTCCCCATTGTGTTGTCCACAACACAAGGGGGTTCTGTGGCTTCCTGGCCAGCCCGGTGGGCGCTTAAACGTGCTGAATGGTCAGCTTTTGCTGAGGCTGCTGTATTTCGGCGTCCGGTTGAGGACTTTTCTGATGTGGATGAACTTTCCACTCATTTCGCTGACGTGGTCCTTGCTGCTGCTCATGCTACTATCCCGCGTACGTCCACTCAGCCGCGCGGGTTCCTGTTCCGTGGTGGACACCTGCTTGCGGGCAGGCCAATCAGGCCCGCCGGCGAGCGTTGCGTGCATTTACAGTCAGCCCAACTGCTGACAACTTTGTAGCCTTTAAGCGCTGTCGTGCCCGTGCCAGGTTTGTCATCCGTGAGGCTAGAGGTGCTTCATGGGCGGTTTATGTTTCGTCGATCACGCGCTCCACGCCTTCTCAGCAGGTGTGGCGGAAGGTGCGCCAGATCTCGGGGAAGACCGTGCCTTCCCCGGTTTCACAGCTGAAGGTGGCGAATACCGTGATCTCTTCTGTGCCGGATATCGCCGACTGTCTTGCTTCTGCGTTTGCGCAAGTCTCGAGTGATAACCATTATGATCCTGGTTTCCTCAGAATAAAGCGTAGTGAAGAGGCTCACCCTCTAGACTTTCGCTCCGACGGGCTAGAGGAGTACAATTTACCGTTCACCAGGCAGGAATTTGTTTCAGCTTTGTCCAAGTCGCATGACTCCGCCCCAGGGCCTGATGATGTTCACTATCAGCTGTTGAAACATCTGCCTCTTGCCTCCCAGCAGTTCTTGCTGGAGATGTTCAACCGTGTGTGGGCGGAAGGCTCTGTTCCGGCAGCGTGGAGGACAGCAGTGGTCATCCCGATTGTGAAACCGGGCAAAGACCCTACTGCTCCTTCCAGTTATCGCCCAATCGCTCTGACTAGCTGTGTCTGTAAACTTATGGAACGGATGGTCGGTGAGAGGTTGGTCTGGGTGCTGGAATCACGGAGATTCTTATCTGCGTCCCAGTGCGGCTTTCGACTGTTTCGGTCAACCATCGATCATCTGGTTGCCCTTGAATCGGATGTGAGGGAGGCTTTTCGCCTGCGTCAACATCTGGTTCAGGTTTTCTTTGACTTGGAGAAGGCGTATGATACGACGTGGCGTTATGGGATTCTCCGTAATCTCTATAACTATGGCTTGAGGGGACAGATGCCACTGTTGCTTTCTGCATACCTCTCAGGCCGTTCTTTTCGCGTTCGTGTCGGGGCGACTCTTTTCCGCCCGTTTGTCTTGGAGAATGGTGTGCCTCAAGGAGGTGTTCTTAGTGTCGTCTTGTTTGCTATAGGGATCAACCCCATTGCTCAGCAAGCTGCTGTTCCCCAGTCATTGTTTGTCGATGACTTCGGCCTGCGCTTTCGGGCAGCTCGCATGCAGACCTGCGAGCGGCAGCTACAGCTGGCAATTAACAAAGTCCAGGCCTGGGCGGTAAGTAATGGTTTCCGGTTTTCTCCGGACAAGACTGTGTGCATCCACTTTTGCCGCCAACGAACACTGCACCCGGATCCTTGCCTGTACTTGGGACAGGCACAAATTCCTGTTGTCCCACAGGCACGTTTCCTGGGTCTGGTGTTCGATTCCAGGTTGTCTTGACTTCCACACTTACGTCAGCTTAAAGACAAGGCTTTGCGGGCGCTTAACATCTTGCGGGTCCTGTCGGGCACTTCATGGGGTGCCGATCGCGCTGCCATGTTGCGCCTCTACCGAGCCCTTGTCCGCAGCAAACTTGATTATGCGTGTATGGTCTATGATTCGGCTAGTGACTCCACTCTCCAGATGTTGGACACTGTGCATCACAGTGGCCTGCGTGTGGCGACTGGGGCTTTTCGAACTTCTCCAGTGGTCAGCCTCTATGCTGAGGCCTCGGAGCCACCTTTGGCCATTCGTCGGCGACAGCTTGCCATTCAGTATGCTGTGCGTTTGCGTGCTGTGCAATCCAGTCCTGCTTGGTCCATGGTTTTTGGGCCAGACTTGCGAGTTGGTAGACGCAGGGTGGGTAAGGGTGATTTCCGCGATAGGCTCCAGCAGTCCTGTCAGGAGGTAGCCTTTGAAATGCCCTGCGTCTTGAGGCTTGGGAAAATGCCAGTTGCCCCTTGGCTTGTCCCAGGTGGCAGGTTCATTTTTGCTCTGGCGTCCCTCCCGAAGGGTTCCACTCTACCTGCAAGATACTTACAGGAGTTCCGGCGGCTGAGTTCTCAGTACGCCGGTTATCAGCGCCTGTTCACTGATGGGTCGAAGTCCGACGTTGGCGTGGCGTGTGCTTGTGTGTGTAAGGGTGTAACGGTTGCCCATCGCCTTCCATCAGGCTATTCTGTGTTCTCTGCAGAGCTTTTGGCTCTTGGTTTGGCGGTGGAATGGATCCTTGACCTTCAGGGCACGCATTTCATTATCTTTAGTGATTCCATGAGTGCCCTGGAGTCTTTAGCAAATTACAATCCTCGGAACCCCTTGACACAACGTGTCCAAGCTTTGCTTTCCCGCTTGCCTGGCCAGCGGAAAACCGTGTTTTTCTGCTGGATCCCGGGCCATGTTGGGATAGCGGGGAATGAACAAGCTGATTCTTCTGCGAAAGGGGCCCTTTCTGGCCCTCTTGGTAGGGATCTCGGCCTTGTTCCCTCAGATGCCTTTCCAACTCTGCGTCTGAGGTTAAACGCTTTTTGGCAAACCTTGTGGGACAGACAGGACGGTAATAAGTTACGGGCCATTAAAGGCACTGTCGAGGAGTGGCACTCGGCGTGTCGCCGCAGTCGCCGTGAGGAGGTTGTGTTGGCCCGTTTGCGAATTGGTCACACCCGACTTACTCACTGTTTCGTTTTGCGGGGGGTTGACCCTCCTGAATGTTATTGGTGTCGACGGCCACTTACGGTCCGGCACATACTTGTTGATTGTCGCCGTCTTGATGGTGTTCGTCGTCGTTTCCATCTTCCGCATGACATTGCGCGTCAGTTGGGCGATAAGTCTGTCCTCCTGTCCGGTGTTTTTAAATTTTTGCAGGAGGTACAGATGTATGACAAGATTTAGGTTAGGGGTTTGAATAACATCTCTGTAATGTGTGGTGCAGTGGCAACCCGGACTGAGGTTGGCGCTAATGACCAAGTTGTCGACGCGCCATTAAGCCTCAATCACCCCCCCACACCTCGTATCTTTAGTGATTCCATGAGTGCCCTGGAGTCCTTGGCGAATTACAATCCTCGGAACCCCTTGACACAACGTGTCCAGGCTTTGCTTTCCCGCTTGCCTGGCCAGCGGAAAACCGTGCTTTTCTGCTGGATCCCGGGCCATGTTGGGATAGCAGGGAATGAGCAAGCTGATTCTGCTGCGAAAGGAGCCCTTTCTGGCCCTCTCGGTAGGGATCTCAGCCTTGTTCCCTCAGATGCCTTTCCAACTCTGCGTCTGAGGTTACACGTTTTTTGGCAAACCTTGTGGGACACACAGGACGGTAACAAATTACGGGCCATTAAAGGCACTGTCGAGGAGTGGCACTCGGCGTGTCGCCGCAGTCACCGTGAGGAGGTTGTGTTAGCCCGTTTGCGAATTGGTCACACCCGACTTACTCACTGTTTCGTTTTGCGGGTGGTTGCCCCTCCTGAATATTATTGGTGTCGACGGCCACTTACGGTCCGGCACTTACTTGTTGATTGTCGCCATCTTGATGGTGTTTGTCGTCGTTTCCATCTTCCGCATGACATTGCGCGTCAGTTGGGCGATAAGTCTGTCCTCCTGTCCGGTGTTTTTCAATTTTTGCAGGAGGTACAGATGTATGGCAAGATTTAGATTAGGGGTTTGAATAACATCTCTGTAATGTGTGGTGCAGTGGCAACCCGGACCACTGCACTGTGACTGAGGTTAGCGCTAATGACCAAGTTGTCGACGCTCCATTAAGCCTCAATTCCCCCCCCCCCCACACCTCGGAAAGGACATCCTCTTGGGCAACGAACAGTTGTGCCATCCTAGTTTGTCTCTACCATCCATAAGGGTCAAGACTCACCATGGTTTCATGCAAAGATTAACCATCCACCGAATACCCAACAAAGTCAAGAACAGCCATAAAATCCAGCACTTTTCTGAACAAACAACCGTGAGCTCAGTTTTTGTAGTTTAGAACTTCCCACGGACCGAAAGACACAGGCAGCATCAGAGCAAGTACTTAGGCGCCCCTAAGGATGTCTCCATCCAGAAGACCGGCTTTTCATCCACCAGGCCCTCTGCCAGTCGTCCAACGTTGTCGTCCCTTCTCATCCCTCAGACCATGAGGACCTTTGACCAAGCCAAGTCACGTACTCTTCCAGCACCTGGATCACCGCAAGGCTTTACTACCAGCTCGGACAAGTCTCATTCACATCATTCAACCTGCCCGTCGACCATCCTTGACACACTCACCCCACAAGCAACATGGTCAATACGTCTCTGGCTTCCCCAGTCTAACCCGGACTAATCTTGGCATCTCCTTAAGAACAGTCTTCACGGTGTGTAAGAATCAGACACCATGTTCTAATGCAAACTAAAAGCATCACTCCCAAGAGGGAGTGCAACCTTGCATGCACCTCACTAGACTTGCCGCTCGACCTTTCATCACTCTCTGAGGCATTCCTCGGATCAACAAACCCTGACCACTGGCATCTACTAGCCTACGACTCAGCAGTCCCACGCCGCACATGGGGTCATAGCCACATCCAGCGTATCAAGCCGCAAGTAATCTCATTCATCTCGGCTTCCCCGCTTTGGTACACCGGCCCTTGCCACCGCTAAACTCCGCCCATTGCTTTCTATCGGCGGTTTTCCGCCCAGTGCTCTCTCTTTCCGTAAAATCATCGACAAGGAGCTGAAGGCATGGGACATTAAAGCCGAGAAAACACGTCTAATGGACACTTCCCGCCCAACCCCCTTTCCTAGATTTAGAATAGACTTGACTTCCATACCTGCCTTGTCTATTTTTTCAGTCTGTTCAATAGATTTTAGCCAAGGATAACAACAGAATGGTTTCACGACCGACCACCATCATTACTGCTGCTACAAGTTCCCCCCCCCCTTCCCTACCCCTGTGGGCTGGGGGTAGAATAAGCCCACCGTACCCCTGCATGTCGTAGAAGGCGACTAAAAGGGACCCAACATCACGGTTTGCTAGTATGCCAAGGGTCTGCATGGCGGAGGGTATTTGGTCCGTCTTTAACGCTAGCGACCTCAACACTACGGTTTGCGAGTGCACCTACGGTGTGTATGGCGGGCAGGTTTAACACCCATCGCAAGCACTAGCCATAAAGAGGTGAAGGGACATCCAGACAAACCGAGCCCGGGGTGGCTGCTTAGGGGATGTTTGGCGGTTTGAATCACCTTTTGGGTTTGATTCCAATTTGCCCATTCTGGCCACTAGGCTTTTCATCCTCATCCCCTAGCATGTTGGCCGTGTGCTGCAACCTAGTAATCCGTGGAGGCGGAGAACCTGGCTTTCGGGCTTTGGCTCCTTATTCCGGAGGACGGGTGGCCTGGGCGAGCCGGCCTAAGGTCAATCGTTTATAACCTTTCGGGTCCTGTCGATGTAGGGAGGCTGCTTGTGCTGTATACATCTGCATCACGGCCCCGAACTGTTTGGGTAATCGACGGAGGTGGTGTGTATGGCTTCCTTGGTGGCCTCACCTCTCAGCATGCTTAGGCTGCCACCTCACCGAGATAGACGGCGGTGTTAGCTTCATGGTGCAGGGCCCTGGATATGCGGCTTCTGGCCCTGCATCGCTCGAGTGCTGCGTGGAGTTTTCTTTTCTGGGGGGCGCACCACTGCGACTTCATTTTGCTCTTCGTGGCAACTATTTCCCTCCCTCCCCCGTAAACATTTCTTCCCCCAAAAATTCTTCCCCTCCTCGCCATACTCGCAAGTTCCTGAGGAGGGAACCCGATATGGTTGGGCAAGCTGCCCAGTTACAGGATTTGAGTAAGTCCCAACTACCAAGTCCCGAAGTTCCTGGTAGTTACAGGCGAGGGCCGAGATGTTACACAACTCGGTCCATTCGCTGTACACAAGGCCCTGAAAGGGATCTGTGGTTCTGATCCAAAGAGTGTCTCTCGGCTCCGTGCTGGCGGATACCTTGTGGAGGTATCAGACGATGCTCAGGCGAAGAGGCTTCTGAAGGCGGGTGCACTAGGATAATGCCCGGTGTATGTCGAGCCGCATCGTACTTTGAATAGCAGCAAGGAGGTTGTGACGTGCTTTGATTTGAGGGGTCTCAGTGATGATGTCATCCTGGACGAACTCAAGTCACAAGGCATTACGGCTGTGAAGCGTTTGACACGGAAAGGCGAGAATGGTGCCCAGCCAACTGACACCTTTTACCTGACCTTTGATACGCCAGTTGCAACGCAGCACATTACCCCAGGGCCTGATGATGTTCACTATCAGCTGTTGAAACATCTGCCTCTTGCCTCCCAGCAGTTCTTGCTGGAGATGTTCAACCGTGTGTGGGGAGAAGGCTCTGTTCCGGCAGCGTGGAGGACAGCAGTGGTCATCCCGATTGTGAAACCGGGCAAAGACCCTACTGCTCCTTCCAGTTATCGCCCAATCGCTCTGACTAGCTGTGTCTGTAAACTTATGGAACGGATGGTCAGTGAATGGTTTGTCTGGGTGCTGGAATCACGCGGATTCTTATCTGCGTCCCAGTGTGGCTTTCGACGTTTTCGGTCAACCATCGATCATCTGGTTGCCCTTAAATCGGATGTGAGGGAGGCTTTTCGCCTGCGTCAACATCTGGTTCAGGTTTTCTTTGACTTGGAGAAGGCTTATGATACGACCTGGCGTTATGGGATTCTCCGTAATCTCTATAACTGTGGCGTAAGGGGACGGATGCCACTGTTGCTTTCCGCTTACCTCTCAGGCCGTTCTTTTCGTGTTCGTGTCGGGGCGGCTCTTTCCCGCCCCTTTGTCTTGGAGAATGGTGTCCCTCAAGGAGGCGTTCTTAGTGTTATCTTGTTTGCTATTGGGATCAACCCCATTGCTCAGCAAGCTGCTGTTCCCCAGTCATTGTTTGTCGATGACTTCGGCCTGCGCTTTCAAGCAGCTCGCATGCAGACCTGCGAGCGGCAGCTACAGCTGGCGATTAACAAAGTCCAGACTTGGGCGGTCAGTAATGGTTTCCGGTTTCCTCCGGACAAGACTGTGTGCATTCACTTTTGCCGCCAACGAACGCTGCACCCAGATCCTTGCCCTTACTTGGGGCAGGAGCAGATTCCTGTTGTCCCACAGGCACGTTTCCTGGGTCTGGTGTTCGATTCCAGGTTATCTTGGCTTCCACACTTGCGCCAACTTAAAGACAAGTCTTTGCGGGCACTTAACATCTTGCGGGTTCTGTCGGGCACTTCATGGGGTGCCGATCGCGCTGCCATGTTGCGCCTCTACAGAGCCCTTGTCCGCAGCAAACTTGATTATGCGTGCATGGTGTATTATTCGGCTAGTGACTCGACTCTCCAGATGTTGGACACTGTGCATCACAGTGGCCTGCGTGTGGGGACTGGGGCATTTCGAACTTCTCCAGTGGTCAGCCTCTATGCTGAGGCCTCGGAGCCACCTTTGGCCATTCGTCGGCGAAAGCTGGCCATTCAGTATGCTGTGCGTTTACGTGCTGTGGAATCCAGTCCTGCTTGGTCCATAGTTTTTGGGCCAGACTTGCGAGTCGGTAGATGCAGGGTGGGTAAGGGTGATTTCCGCGATAGGCTCCAGCAGTCCTGTCAGGAGATAGCCTTTGAAATGCCCAGCGTCTTGAAGCTTGGGGGGATGCCAGTAGCCCCTTGGCTTGTCCCAAGTGGCATTTTCATTTTCGCTCTGGCGTCCCTCCCGAAGGGTTCCACTCTACCTGCACGGTACTTACAGGAGTTCCGGCGGCTGTGTTCTCAGTACGCCGGTTATCAGCGGCTGTTTACTGATGGGTCGAAGTCAGACGCTGGCGTGGCTTGTGCTTGTGTTTGTAAGGGAGTGACGGTTGCCCATCGCCTTCCATCAGGCTATTCTGTGTTTTCTGCAGAGCTTTTTGCTCTCGGTTTGGCGGTGGAATGGATCCTTGGCCTTCAGGGCACGCATTTCATTATCTTTAGCGATTCCATGAGTGCCCTGGAGTCCTTGGCGAATTACAATCCTCGGAACCCCTTGACACAACGTGTCCAAGCTTTGCTTTCCCGCTTGCCTGGCCAGCGGAAAACCGTGCTTTTCTGCTGGATCCCGGGCCATGTTGGGATAGGTGGAAATGAGCAAGCGGATTCTGCAGCAAAAGGGGCCCTTTCTGGCCCTCTCGGTAGGGATCTCAGGCTTGTTCCCTCGGACGCTTTTCCAACTCTGCGTCTGAGGTTACATGCTTTTTGGCAAGCCTCGTGGGATGGACAGGACGGCAGTAAATTATGAGCTATTAAAGGCACTGTTGAGGAATGGCACTCGGCGTGTCGCCGCAGTCGCCGTGAGGAGGTGGTGTTGGCCCGTTTGCGCATTGGTCACACTCGACTTACTCACTGTTTCCTTTTGCGGGGGGTTGACCCTCCTGAATGTTATTGGTGTTGGCGGCCACTTACGGTCCGGCACTTCCTTGTTGATTGTTGCCATCTTGATGGTTTTCGTCGTCGTTTCCATCTTCCGCATGACATTGTGCGTCAATTGGGCGATAAGTCTGTCCTCCTGTCCGGTGTTTTTCAATTTTTGCAGGAGGTACAGATGTATGACAAGATTTAGATTAGGGGTTTGAATAATATCTCTGTAATGTGTGGTGCAGTGGCAACCCGGACCACTGCACTGTGACTGAGGTTGGCGCTAATGACCAAGCTGTCGACGCGCCATTAAGCCACCCCCCACATTACTGCCGGTTACCTGCGGTTGAAGGTCAGGAGTTATGTACCGAATCTAATGCGGTGTTTCCGGTGTAAACGCTTCGGCCATACCAGTGGCTCATGTAAAGGTAAGCCTTCCTGTGTTAGCTGTGCTCTGGCAGCCCATGAAGGAACTGACTGTGCTGGCCCGGAGCAGTACATCAACTGCTGTTTATTTAGAGGAATGTTGTGTGCAGGAATTGAAGGTTAAGGACGGGTTTTCCAACTCGGAGGCCAGGAAGAAAGCTAAACTATCGGCAACGCCGATTACCTGATTCTTTGCGCAAGTGTGCAGTGCGCCAATGCCTGGCCCAGTTGGTGAGTCTGCTGATTTGGAAGATTTACGCGCTGTGCTCAGGTCTTTGACGAGGACGGTAGGCATGCTTTTTACTTTGTTGACCCAGCAACATCCATCTTTGCAGGGTCTTTTGGGTTCTTCAGACCCGGTTGCTGCCTTGCTGTCGACAGCTGCCATGCCTGCGAATGTTTCTGCTGCAGTAACTGTTCCTGTAACTGTTCCCAGGCAGGTTAAGGCTGCAGTTCAGCCTCTTCCTGCCCGGAGTGCACCACAACCACAAAAAGTGTCAAAGAAGAAGGTTCCTGCTGGTACAGCCTCAACACCACCATTGAGGAAGTCGCCACCAGGAAAGAAGGGGAAACGGTCGTTGGACGACCAGCTTGCTGAGGGATCCGTTACGTCCCCTCCACAACTTGATACTCCTTTACCCATGGAGCAGGGAGAGATTTCCTTTTCTACTTCTCCAGAGCTTTTTTCTCCTTCCGAGGACAATTTTGTTCTGGACCTCACTCCGACTTTTTGATTCGGGCGAGGATTCAGATGTTTTCGGATCGCCCAGGGGTGGAGTTGAGGAGGATGATTCAGTCTTAAGCCTGTCCTAATGCCTGTGCATACCATCGTTCAGTGGAACTGCCAAAGTTATCGGACCCATGCCGAAGAGCTGCAGCTGCTTTTGTCACATTGGCGACCTCTGTGCTGCTGCCTCCAGGAAACTTGCTTTAAGGCGTTGGAAATCCGGTTGTTCGGGGTTATTCTGTCTATCGTCTGAATGCGGACCCTGTGCCACGTGCACATGGTGGTGTTGCAGTGCTGGTTCAAAACTCTCAGCTGCATGCCAGTGTGCCTCTGCACACTAGATTTCAGGCGGTAGCAGTTAGAGTTTCTTTCCACTTCGATATTACGATGTGTTCACTTTATTTACGACCGGATGAGGTCTTTGAGGTTGGTGACCTGGAGGAGCTGGTCTGCCAGCTTCCTGTCCCTTTCCTCTTACTGGGCGACTTTAACAGCCACCACGTCCAGTAGGGAAGACCTGATACTTACAACAAGGGGAGTATCCTTGAGGAGTGGATGCAGAGGAGGTCCATTTGTATCTTGAACGAGGAAACTATGACATGCTGTAACCTGGCCATGGGCTACTGGTCAGTGGTGGACTTGGCCTTTTGCTCACTAGCAGTCCCAGTTCACTTCACTTGGGCCGTTACTGCCAATCTGCATGGGAGCAATCACCTCCCCATTGTGTTGTCCACAACACATGGGAGTTCTGTGGCTTCTGGGCCAGCTCGGTGGGCACTTAAATGAGCTAATTGGTCAACCTTTGCTGAGGCTGCTGTTTTCCATCATGCGGTGCAGGACTTTATGGATATGGATTACCTTTCAACTCATTTCACTGATGTCGTTCGCGCTGCTGCTCATGCTACTATTCCGCGTACGTCCACACAGCCACGGCGGGTACCTCTTCTGTGGTGGACGCCTGCTTGCGGGCAGGCCATTCAGGCCTGCCGGCGAGCGTTGTGTGCATTTACGGTCAGTCCAAAATACTGACAACCTTGTAGCCTTTAAGCGCTGTCGTGCCCTCACCAGGTATGAGGCTAGACTTGCTTCATGGGCGGCTTATGTTTCGTCGATTATGCGCTCCATGCTTCTCCAGCAGGTGTGGCAGAAGGTGCGCCAGACCTCAGGGTGGAGCGTGCCTTCCCCGGTTTCACAACTGTGGGTGGCGAATGCCGTGATCTCTTATGTGCCGGATATCGCTGTCTGTCTCGCGTCTGCGTTTGCATGGGTCTCAAGTGATAACCACTATGATACTGGTTTCCTCAGAATAAAGCGTAGAGAAGAGGCTCACTCTCTAGACTTTCGCTCGGACGGGCTAGAGTAATACAATTTACCGTTCACCAGGCAGGAATTTGTTTCTGCTTTGTCCAAGTCGCATGACTCCGCCCCAGTGCCAGATGATGGTCACAATCAGCTGTTGAAACATCTGCCTCTTGCCTCCCAGCAGTTCTTGCTGGACATGTTCTACCGTGTGTGGGCAGAAGGATCTATTCCGGCAGTGTGGAGGACAGCAGTGGTCATCCCGATTGTGAAACCGGGCAAAGACCGTACTGCCCCTTCCAGTTATGGCCCAATCGCTCTGACTGGCTGTGTCTGTAAACTTATGGAACGGATGGTCAGTGAGAGGTTGGTCTGGGTGCTGGAATTACGGGGATTCTTATCTGCATCCCAGGGTGGCTTTCGATGGTTTCGTTCAACAATCGATCATCTGGTTGCCCTTGAATCGGATGTAAGGGAGGCTTTTCGCCTGCGTCAACATCTGGTTCAAGTTTTCTTTGACTTGGAGAGGACTTATGGTACGACCTGGCATTATGGGATTATCCATAATCTCTATGACTGTGGCTTGAGGGGACGGATGCCACTGTTCCTTTCCGCTTACCTCTCAAGCCGTTCTTTTCGCGTTCGTGTCGGGGCGACTCTTTCTCGCCCGTTTGTCTTGGAGAATGGTGTACATCAAGGAGGTGTTCTTAGTGTCAACTTGTTTGCTATGGGGATCAACCCCATTGCTCAGCAACCTGCTCAGCAACCTGCTGTTCCTCAGTCATTTATTTGTCAATGACTTCGGCCTGCGGTTTCGGGCAGCTCACATGCAGACCTGCGAGCGGCAGCTACAGCAGGCAATTAACAATTCCAGACCTGGGCAGTCCGTAATGGTTTCCGGGTTTCTCTGGACAAGACTGTATGTGTTCACTTTTGCTGCCAACGAACACTGCACCCAGATCCTTGCCTGTACTTGAGACAGGCACAAATTCCTGTTGTCCCACAGGCACGTTTTCTTGGTCTGGTGTTCGATTCCAGGTTATCTTGGCTTTCACACTTGCGTCAAATTAAAGAAGGCTTTGCGGGTGCTTAACAACTTGCAGGTTCTGTCGGGCACTTCATGGAGTGCCGATCGCACTGCCATGTTGCGCCTCTGCCAAACCCTTGTCCGCAGCAAACTTGATTATGCGTGCATGGTCTATGGTTCGGCTAGTGATGCGACTCTCCAAATGTTAGACACTGTGCATCACAGTGGCCTTCGTCTGGCGACTGGGGCATTTCGAACGTCTCCAGTGGTCAGCCTCTATGCTGAGTCCTCGGAGCCACCTTTGGCCATTCGTCAACAACAGCTTGCCATTCAGTATGCTGTGTGTTTGCGTGCTGTGCATTCCAGTCCTGCTTGTTCCATGGTTTTTGGCCCAGACTTGTAGGTCGGTAGGCGCAGGGTGGGTAAGGGTGATTTCCGCGATAGCTCCAGCAGTCCTGTCAGGAGGTTGCCTTTGAAATACCCTGCGTCTTGAGGCTTGGGGAGATGCCAGTGGCCCGTTGGCTTGTCCCAAGTAGCATTTTCATTTTCGCTCTGGCGTACCTTCCGAAGGGTTCCACTCTACCAGCAAGGTACTTGGAGGAGTTCCGGCGGCTGTGTTCTCAGTACGCCAGTTATCAGCGGCTGTTTACTGATGAGTCGAAGTCGGACGTTGGCGTGGCGTGTGCTTGTATGTGTAAGGAAGTAACGGTTACCCATCACCTTCCATCAGGCTATTCTGTGTTTTCTGCAGAGCTTTTGGCTCTCGGTTTGGCAGTGGAGTGGATCCTTGACCTTCAGGGCACCCATTTCATTATATTTAGTAATTCCATGAGTGCCCTGGAGTCCATGGCGAATTACAATCCTCGGAACCCCTTGACACAACGTATCCAAGCTTTGCTTTCCCGCTTACCTACCCAGCGGAAAACCGTGCTTTTTTGCTGGATGCCGGGCCATGTTGGGATTGGTGGAAATGACCAAGCTGATTCTGCAGCGAAAGGGGCCCTTTCTAGTCCTCTTGGAAGGGATCTCAGCCTTGTTCCCTCAGACGTCTTTCCAGCTCTGCGTCTGAGGTTGCACGCTTTTTGGCAAGCCTTGTGGGACAGACAGGATGGTAATAAATTACGATCTATTAAAGGCACTGTCGAGGAATGGTACTCGGCGTGTCGCCGCAGTCGCCGTGAAGAGGTTGTGTTGGCCCGTTTGCGCATTGGTATCACCCGACTTACTGTTTTCTTTTGCAGGGGGTTGAGCCTCCTGAATGTTATTGGTATCGTCGGCCACTTACGGTCCGGCACTTTCTTTTTGATTGTCGCCATCTTGATGGTGTTCGTCGTTGTTTCCATCTTCTGCAGAACATTGCGCATCAATTGAGCGATAAGTCTGTCCTCCTGTCCGGTGTTTTTCATTTTTTGTAGGAGGTACAGATGTATGACAAGATTTAGATTAAGGGTTTAAATAATATCTCTGTAATAGGTGGTGCAGTAGTAACCCGGACCACTGCACTGTGACTGAGGTTGGCGCTAATGACCAAGCTGTCGACGCGCCATTAAGCTTCAATCCCCCTTCCCCCCTGCAGCCAAGATGCTGTGCCAATGTCTTCATCAGTGGACCTGTCGCATCTATCAATCCCGGCACTATTGCACCAAGTGTTTGAACTTGGCTGATCTGTCTTTAACCTTTGGTGGATTCAGCAAGACACGTGGCAGCACCTGCCCCTGCCATGAGTTAGTGTGCTAGACCCCTTGGGAGTAGAAAACTAGCTCATGGGTGGGCCATGGCAAAGAACGACCAGCATATCAGTCATTTGAACTCAAAAGGCAGAAATACAATATTTGAAAATTGAAAGCGTGTTTAGCAAGGCTCAGATTGTTCCGTTATTACGCTTATATGTGCCAAACACTACAAATTGTTTAAAATGTGTTTGTACATTGAATAATTGAATATAACGGTTTCCACGAGTATATTACACTTAACACATGCACATTTAAAAGTTGTGCAATTAAAGCATAACTATAGTATATTGTCTAAATTGTTTTTTAATTTGTTATCTGATGTTTTTGGGGTATGGGAATTTTCCTCACGCATTAAGTTCTTTTCACGATAGCAAAGGCTTGTGTCATGGCTAAGTACGTTTGTTCCCTACCAACGATGAACATTTTCACCAGGACTCCTTTTCGCTTTTCTCGCGTAATATTTATTCAGTTAATTCACGCATCGTTTTTCAGGCATGTTCTTAAACCCCTTCTTAAGTCAGTCCTACTTTAACAGGGTTTAACTAGTTTAAGGAAAACAAAAGTTAACTTGGCTGTGCCATCTAACATTGCACGGGATCCTCTCACAAAACTCCAGCGACCTATTATTTGACGTAATCTCTTTCTGTTCGAAGGCAAGGACCGTACGTTCCGTTAGGTGGTGTAGGGTTAGCAAAATATCTATAACAATGACGTTCGCATAATCGCCTTCCTAATTTTTAAATATCGCAGAAAAAGAACCAGTGAGCACACAAAAAAAACGAACTTGTATTTCGACCACAATGGCGTGGTTATCTTCCGAGACGAAAGGTTGCCTACACCTCCACAATTTAGTCACGTACGACCCACACACTTCAAATTCACAACATTATTCCTATAATATTGAAAGCAATTATTAAAAAATATTATTAAAAATCGTATGGCAAGAAAGAAATAACTGAAAAATCGTTAAAATGTTCAACTTACATCAGGCAGTGTGGACATAAACATGAACGAGGGCAGCCAAGAAATGATGTAGTCAAGGTGCTAAAAGGAGGTAAGGCCTGCTGAGAAGGAAACACAAGTAAGGAAGAAAGGTCAGCAGTGTGAGAACCTAGTGATGCTGGGGAATAGTTACAGTATGGGAAATTGATGAGGTGTCAGTGGGAAAAACAAATTTAGTGGACAAGTGTGTGTGTAAGGAAGGGGCAGGAATTTAAACGAGAAAAGAAAGAAAAAGGATGATGTTAAAAATTAAGAAGAAAAAAAATTTTGACAGTGAACTTTCATTCATTCGTCATAAATTCCTAGAGAATGGCTACCCACTTCCACTTGTTCTACGCATCGCAGATCGCAAACTTGTGTTAATAAAACCTAGACCGAACTACACACCTAAAAACAAACTGTATTTTAACATACCACCAGTCGGTTGACAAGGCACTCAAGGCCATTAAAAAACATGAAGGAATCAACCTAACAATGACCAAACCACGGGCCCTCAAACAAACACTTCAGCTTACCATCTGTGGAAAGAACAATCAACCAAGTGTTTTAAAACATTTTTCTCATGGCGTTTTAAAATGGTGGTGCCGCTAAATTCAATTCAATGAATACAACTGCAAGTGATTTTGTACGACGAAATTTCGTGTTTGTTAGCCTAACACGCATAAATATTAAAACAGCATGAAGCACACTTTGTGTTTGCTTACGATTATAAACGTAAAAAAAACCTTATTTGATTTCTCGTATATTCAATAACAACTCTCTTTTCGCAGAATTTCCGTTCACATTGAATGTTGATTTGTTACCGTGCCAACCACATTTCTACCCCTCCCCCCGCACGCCTTCTTACCGTCACACACGTACGTCAAATTTAACGTGCAATGTCAGACATGATCACTGCAGATTACCAATAGTGCCAGCCATAACTGGAGTCTCAACGTCATTTACTGGACTGCGTAAATCACAGAAATCGCAGTCTCACGCCCTTCGTATATCACCAGAATGACGGTAGAGGCAAATCGTCTTAAGCCCCAAGTGCGCCGTTTTATCGCCCTCCCTTGGCAACTTAGACCGATCTATAGAACGGGACGACCTGGAATTATTATTTCATGCTTTCACTAATCTGCCGGAATTACACAAACGCTTTCGCACGTGACCGATTTCTCCGCTCTTTATACTTACTTTAAGTGTTCGGGTCTCCTTTTAAACCGAGTTGTAATAATGGATTCCACATTTAGAATCGCCAAAATGAGGCATTTCGCGAACACCATGAACTTTAACGAAATGATGGTGTTCCCCAGGGTTTAGTTTTCGGGCTAGCGTTGTTTAAGCAGTTTATGCGTTAAATCGATAAGAATTTTATTTCGTTTGCTGGACAAAACTGAATGTAAGGGTTAACCCCGAATCGTGTAAATGCTGGCCAAAGAAATTTAATGCTGGGCTAGGAGTAATATTAATTTTTTTAGCTATGCTCAGGGAAACAAGGTGCGATGAACAATTTATTCCAAGTCTCAGCTTCATCCAAATCGAAACTACAAATCCGAAAAATATTTTTGAAGCTGGAATGTCACTCGCTCTGAAGAAGCGTGCATTTAGCGAATTCAGTATCTCTAGTGATGTGAAATTTTAACTGCAGCCTGGAAAGTCCACAACATAAAATTCGGACGTGCCGGCCAAAATTAAATGCAAGGGGTAATCCTGAAACAGGGCGACTGCTAGCCAAAGAAATTTAACGCTGGTCTATGAGTATATATAACAGTTTATTAAATTAAGCTTAGCACAGTAAGGCTTAATGAACAGTTAACTTCCAATTGCAATTTTATTCAAACTGCAACTTTAAAGAGACCCTTATTTGAAAAATAATTTCAGAACTGATCCTTCGCTCTCTCCAAAGCATCTTCCATTTCGATAATTCAGTTCCTACGCTAATATGAAATTTTAAGTGCATGCTAGAAATGTCCATGAGGCAGGCCGATGAACCTTAATTTTTTCTTTAAATCTACAATTCTACATCTATGTCATGAGAACGGAAAAAAATTTGTCATAAGGAATACGAACGATCTCCGATCGATATCTTTCTTAGGAGATGAAGTGCACTTTCGTTTAATAACACACAATTTAACTAATTTAATAATAGTTATTAATTAGTATTAAAAAACGCTTAAGCGTATAAAATACGGATGTAAGCCTTAAAAAACTTAAAGTTTTAAAGGAACATATATTGGAAAAAGACATGTAAGCCATCAGCGTCGCACTAATACGTGTAAAAGAATCTCCAGCGACCCAAAAAACAAGCTGGAGCTTCTTTTACATGATGGTTTACATGTCTTTTTCCAATATCTGTTCCTTTAAAGCTTTAAGTTTTTTAAGGCTTACATCCGTATTTTATACGCTTAAGCGTTTTTTAATACTAATATCCCGTATTTTTTTTCTTGTTTCAGCAAGAATAACACAGACAAGAACACTGTAATCACCTTAAAATAACTGTTATAAGAGAGTCTTTTCCATGGCTGATTCGTTTTATGCTGCTAAGAATGACTTTTGCACCCAATTTCATGTTTTTTGCTTGATCTGTAAGAATTTGTTGCCCAAACCCCTGGGAGGCATCAGGGGTGGGGGGCACTGAAGGCACTTTGGGGTATTTCATAGGGGTCCATGGCTGGTTCAATTTTTACTGTTAAGAAAGACTTCTGCACCAAATTTATGTTTTCTGCAAAATTTCTGCAAAAATATGTTACTCCACTTAATTATTTATGCCCAGTGCTCTACAATAATAATTGTTCTACTGACCAGAATACTGCAGTCGCATGAAAATCGTGTTCAAGAGGCCCTGGTCGGTGTTAATACCTATATTTTAAGCTATACAAATAGAAAATCGGTTCATTGGTTCGATCTCTAGGGAGGGGCAAAATTTCTACCCCATTTGGCTTTCCGTGTCAAGAATATTGTAGTTACATTAAAATAGCATGCGAAAGACCCTAGGCCTTGTACATACCTACGTTTTAAGCTATAGAACTCTAAAATCGGTTCAGTGGTTCGACCTCCAAGTAAGGGCAAAGAGTACATTAATGATTTCTGTCCAGTGGTCTGCAATAATAATTGCTCTGCCGACTAGAATACTGCAGTCACATCAAAATCGGGTTCAAAAGGCCCTGGTCGGTGTTAATACCTACATTTTAAGCTATACAAATTGAAAATCGGTTCATTGGTTCGATCTTTTGGTAAGAGCAAATGTTTTAGGCCATTTGGCTTTCCGTGTCAAGAATATTGTAGCTACGTTAAAATAGCCTGCGAAAGGCCCTAGGCCTTGTCCATACTTACGTTTTAACCTATAGAACTTGAAACTCGGTTCATTGGTTCGATCTCTAGGTCAGGGCAAAATTTCTAGCCCATTTGGCTTTCCGTGTCAAGAATATTGTAGTTACATTAAAATAGCATGCGAGAGACCCTAGGCCTTGTCCATACCTACGTTTTAAGCTATAGAACTCTAAAATCGGTTCAGTGGTTCGACCTCCAAGCGAGGGCTAAGAGTACATTAATGATTTCTGCCCAGTGCTCTGCAATAATAATTGCTCTGCCGACTAGAATACTGCAGTCACACCAAAATCGGGTTCAAAAGGCCCTGGTCGGTGTTAATACCTACATTTTAAGCTATACAAATTGAAAATCGGTTCATTGGTTCGATCTCTTGGTAAGAGCAAATGTTTTAGCCCATTTGGCTTTCCGTGTCAAGAATATTGTAGTTGCATTAAAATAGCCTGCGAAAGGCCCTAGGCCTTGTCCATACCTACGTTTTAGGCTATAGAACTTAAAAATCGGTTCATTGGTTCGATCTCTAGGTAAGGGCAACATTTCCAGCCCATTTGGCTTTCCGTGTCAAGAATATTGTAATCACATTAAAATAGCATGCGAAAGGCCCTAGGCCTTGTCCATACCTACGTTTTAAGCTATAGAACTTGAAAATCGGTTCAGTGGTTCGATCTCCAGGTTTGGGCACAGAGTCCTAACAGCAACATTAATGAATTTTGCCACAGTGCTCTATTACAATAATTGCTCTGCCGACGAGAATACTGCAGTCACATCAAAATTGGGTTCAAAAGGCCCTGGTCGGTGTTAATACCTACGTTTTAAGCTATACAAATTGAAAATCGGTTCATTGGTTCGATCTCTTGGTAAGGCCAAAATTTCTAGCCCGTTTGGCTTTCCGTGTCAAGAATATTTTAGTCACATTAAAATAGCATGCGAAAGACTCTAGGCCTTGTCCATACCTACGTTTTAAGCTATAGAACTCTAAATTTGGTTCAGTGGTTCGACCTCCAAGTGAGGGCAAAAAGTACATTAATGATTTCTGCCCAGTGCTCTGCAATAATAATTGCTCTGCCGACGAGAATACTGCAGTCACATCAAAATTGGGTTCAAAAGGCCCTGGTCGGTGTTAATACCTACATTTTAAGCTATATAAATTGAAAATCGGTTCATTGGTTCGGTCTCTAGGTGAGAGCAAAAGTTTTAGCCCATTTGGCTTTCCGTGTCAAGAATATTATAGTTGCATTAAAATAGCCTGTGAAAGGCCCTAGGCCTTGTCCATACCTACGTTTTAAGCTATATAACTTGAAAATCGGTTCAGTGGTTCGATCTCCAGGTCAGAGCAAAGAGTCCCAACAACAACAACAACAACAAGAACAACAAGAAGAAGAAGAAGAACAACAAGAATGACCATGCTGTGGACGCCGAAAGGTTCAATTGTTGTCATTAAAATTTGTAATGCGGTGAAATAGTTATGACACGACCCCAAATACCGAATTTCGTTGGTCTATATGTCAATTTTGGGCGAAACTATAGGAGTTCAAAGTTTGACGTTTAACACGGAAGTTCATGCTTAGGTTTACATAAGGACTGCTACCGCGGTCCTTGATAAAATAAAACGATCAGCTGTAACATGACGACTCTTGATTTCAAATACGATTTAGTCACTACAGTGTTAGACAATAAACGCGAGTCTATTAACTGGCGAATTCTTAATTAGTCTAGAATGGTGCTGGAATGGTGCTACAAATAGAATATCACATCTTTTGAGTAAAGGTCCGCACAACACCACCGGGATCATGAATAATGGCAATGTCATGACCTATGCAATATACGAAGTTATAATATGAAGAAAATTGCTTGAGAGGCATTACTTTAATTCAGTATTTACAAACGATACTGAATTAAAGTAAAGTCTATCAAATAATTTTCTTCAGTTATATGCCCAGATCATTCGGAGTCTAAGACGTCTATATCAAAATATTTTTTTCTTAAAGTTTATTTTAAGACGAAAATTAAAATATTTATCATCAGAGTAAAACTAAAGACCTTAATGGGCAAATTCAAATTGGCAGAAGTCTGCTGCAGATGCGTATTGCTTTGCCCATATACAGGGATAATTATCGGATTTAAAAATTGAGTAGATTTTTTCAGAGCAAATTTTTCAGTGTTGCATGTAATGGGGAAATAATGAGGTGTAGCCCTAATCGTTATTAATTTACAGGAGTCGAAATTCTGTCGTTCTTTCCAAAACCCCTGTAAAACTTACAAGAACATTTTAATCATACATCAAGTATTGCCGTTCATTTCTAAAATAGATGTTGGATCGCAATTACATATGCATACGGTTAGGGGGAGGGATTGAGGCAAAATGGCAGTCGACAGCTAGGCCATTAGCACCAACCGCAGTCACAGTGCAGTGCTCCGGGATGGCACTGCGCCACATATTACAGAGATATTAACCAACCCCCAAATCCAGATCTTAGCCGTACTGTTAGACTACAATAAGGGCAAAAATTACATTTCAATCTGATAAACTGTATATAACGTGGCCTAGTTCCCTAAAGAAGTTGATCTGGTCGGGGCCTTGGAAATTGCCAGCAAGTCTTTGCCAGAAAAGGTATTGTGAGAAGTTCCAGCATCCTTTAGCAGCTATGAGAATTATTCTAGCCTAACCTGAAAATTATATTCGCCTCTTTCGGTGGTCGGAGGTTTCCGAGTTTGAGTTCCCGGCTTTGCCCTACCCTTACTACACTTTTTTTCCTTCTATAATAACGAACATTCGTAAGCGCATTATTTTCCTTTAGTTAACGTACGGTTCCAAGAAATACAAAAAATATTAAGTCCAAATCCAAATGCAAGAACCAACCCCTGACGATGAATTTATTGCACGATAATCGTCGTCGAGTTATGATATTCGCATAAACACGTTGATTTTAGTAGATTGACAGCCTCTTTTCGCTCATCGTCTTACCTTCACTCTGTCAATATTCCGTAAGTAGGGAAGTAACACGGCCCCATGTATCTCTTTCTGAAATGAATAGAAATTGAAATTAGACGCGGGAGGCTCAGTTGGTGAGGTGCCATCTTCAAACCCCCATGAGTATGCTCTACCTTCGTGGTAGAATCGTAAAAACAGAATGGTCATCAACATATTGAAATAAGAGTATTAAAATATTGATATATTCGTACTGCAGTTTTGTTTCTTTCTTGCAATCATAAATATTTTTAATACCTCCCCCTCTCATAACAACCCTCCCTTACAAACCCCAACCATCCTTCACACCCATCCTCCAATCCCACCCATCATCTTCACCTTCCTCCTTCATTACTTCCTCCATTACTTCCTTTTCTTCATCCTTATCTTCTTACTCTTCGTCCTTGACTTGTCCCTCCTCAACTGCACTGCACTGCACTGCACTGCACTGTGACTGAGGTTGGCGCTAATGACCAAGCTGTCGACGCGCCATTAAGCCTCATTCCCCCCCCCCCCTCCTCAACTTCATCTTCCTCACCTTCCTGCACGGGTAGCACGGGTGCACGGGTATATAGCAGCGAGTAATGGGGCGTCAGATTCGATAGGCGTCCTGGTCCCATATGTACATCTCTGGCTTCTTATAGACTCGGGTTCGGTCTTGGTGAAGGAAAGTGTATACGTACGGGTTTTTCTCCGGTTGTTTCCTGCCCGTAGCACGAGGGTTTCCTCCGGGTACTCCTGTTTCCTTCCTCATGCGGCAAAAAACAACTGTCATAAGGGTGGTACCTCTTCCACTTAACATCTGCCTCTTGGGTATTTGGGTGGGTGGATGCCCCGTGCATCGTCTCTATATTATTTATTTATTTATTTATTTCCTTCTCTTCTTCCACACTGGCAATTCAGGGTGTGCAAGTAAAATTATACAGAAGTAACTATTATTTAAACCATCCAGCTCGGTGATTTAAAAGTATTATGAATAAAAAGTAATGAAATTTGTGACGTGGTGAGGGGAGATGTCATTGATTTGTTAAGAAACGAAGGGCTTTGTTAAATGCTATCATTCACTACATTGCTAACCTTTTTAATGTGCATCACCCTACAGAAATAAATTATGAAACAGGCTTTTAGTCCGTTACAGACAAATTAGATATTTATATTCATTTTTATGCTTTGCCATAATGCCAAGTAAAACTGGTTTGCGATACTAACTCGGCGTTCACTAACAATGAGAATTTTTTTTAAATTTTGTTGGCCATTATACATTGAAGTTTGCGAAGAATGTTAGTTTCCAGCCAAGCTTTAAACTTTGTTTCAAAGATGTCTGTGTTTTGATCTTTTAAGAATTTTATACTGCATGTTCACGAGGGAACGAGAAATCTCGCCCAACATCTTTATTCGTCAAAGAACAACAACCTCGGAATAAGTGGCACAAATTATCCCACATTTAACCCTAACATAAAATGGCGAAATGCAATGGCTTACGTGTCATCACATCAGTACTTAGCCAAAAACCTAATTTTCTTCCTGACAAACAACAACGAACAACAATGGACAACCAACAACAAAATAGAAGTAAATACATACGTGCATGACCAACTAACAATAAGAACTCAACCCGTACAACTTTGCCACTCTTAATTCATAACAACTATAATCTGGGTAGCAATGGTCTGATAATAACAATTCACTTAGTCGCGATCAGCACTATAAAAAGACTTCCTCTGTTACGCCTTTTACTCCACAACTGTGATTTAATAATTGATGAATTATTGCAATGTAGACCAGTGGCATGAAACACTGTCACACCCCTCTTCATGAACTAATTTTTTTTTTTTTGCTTGAGCGTAAAATCTTGGTTTTAACAAGAGTAGTTGAGCGTAGTACGATTCACGGACCTCAAAGTATTGCACAAATGTTCACAAAATTATAAACAATTAACAGTTTACATGCAATCACATTTATCTTCGTAATATTCCTGATACGACATAATGCCAAGTAACTATGACTTAACACTGAGGATTGCACCTATCTCATCTTCCTTTTTTCTTAACAATGCCAGTGATCATCAACACTTGTACTGAGTCACTGTAGAACCAATAATAATAGGCAACTGTATGCAGTTAATTTCCGTGTATCCTAACTTAACAACCTTAACAATCTTTTTAGCTTTCCCTTTAATGACATTTCTTATTACAGGCTTCTTATCACAGAGAAGGAACCAGCTGTAATATTATAATGAAAACTGCCTTTCATGTCACTCTGGTGTTATCCTGTAGTGGTTAAATCATAGAGGCGACGATCGAACGTTATTATTTCATTGAATTTCGTCGAGAATGCCTAGTACCTATAGAAAATAACAATACTTTGACTTGCCGTGTTTTTTTTTAATAATTCTTGGTTGCTGAATCTAGTGGTAAAAAGTGTTTTCGCTATCTGGTACCGTTCTGGACACAGGAGCTAACCATTCCGTCATCCCTCGTGTGCGCGTTGCATGGATACACTCTATACATATAATAAAAGGGTGAAACCAGTTAGAAGCCTTATCATAGAACAATTTTTTTTATAATCTCTGTTATAATCACTGGAACTAGCGCTGAACGTCTTTATTATTAACATTTCTCCCGTCCTAAGTCATTATTTGTACCACTACGTTGTCCAGAACGATGTGAGAAGTTTCTTTCAGATTTTGCTATCCCAGTCAACTTCAGGTAATGGCCGGGTGTGTTACCTCGATGCTGAAAATCTTCTCAGGTCGCTCTGGACAACTACGAGTACAAATAATGACTTCGAACGTGAGACAAGTTATCAATAAAGACGTGCAGCGCAACGAACCATTGTTGCCTAAACGTTCATGGTGTGTGATGCGTATTTAAGACTTGGTATTGGAATGACCTTGATAGAACTAGCAAAGATCATCCGTTTCTTATCCAGCGTTAGCTCTCCCCTCATCACGTCATGTACGTTTCATGACTCTTATTCAGTACTTGAGCCATCGAGCTAGATCACAACTTTATTCATCACCCTGTACATGTTCATTGTATACACGTACAACGTGCTTTATTATTACAGCATACAGCATTTATTAGACAATATTACAAACTGTCATCACATTTCTATAATCCTGTAAAGCAAGTCTTTGAAATTCTGTTTAAGAGTACTTTCTGTTAGCGACGTTGTCCCCGTGCTTTCAAATTCCTCTTAGAGGTGGTACATTGTTTGCAATTAAGTAGACTACAAAGAACATCTTTTTCCTGATTTTATTAATGTTTCTAATTAACTTAGCTGTGCCTTTGAGTGTCGTTGTAGGTTAAGCTCTTCAAATCCCAAGAAAGCAAGCTTACGGCCTAGACCGTTATGATGCCTCTACAGAACTGTCATTATTCTTGCGAAATGAACCGTATATTATGCATTCGTCATTTATTTTTAGCATGGAATGGAAGTTAGGATGGATGCAATGAAGTCTTATAAATTCGTAATAAAATTTACGTTTTGAAGTAATGCCGCCATGCATCCACACCCCCTCTTCTAAACCTTCCTACTAACCCTCTTCCAGCGTCTGTAAGATGAAATTACAATGAAAACGTCATTTTGTCTTAAAAGTGCTCTCTTTCGGTCAAATGGACCCATCCCTAATTTTGTCTACGTTATGGGTCTGAGGGAAATATTCTAATGAACTACGAGTGGCAATCGTTGCCAAAAGTTCATCTAAAGTGGGGGTGGTGGGGGAGAGAGTAGAGAAAATGTAGAGAAAATGCTAAGATGTACGCAATTTGTGAGCGGAAGTCCTTCTGACTTATTTCCGGAAAAGTAATGTCTTCATTAGACTAATTTTACAATAATTTTGTTAGGGAATCTGTGACGCCGTGAAAAAGAAAATTACTTCCTATTACGTGCTTGTTTTTTCAGTGTTTTACTAGCTTTCAAAACTTCAACAAGCAAAGCAACAATTTTTGTGATGTTATTTTTGCTTGTATTATTTGGGGGAAGGAAGTTGGGAAAGGAGAACCGTATTTAGCAGACAAAAAGTTTTAAGATGAAGTTTAAAAGGTTTTATTTACTGTCCAACAACACGCAGAAAGAAGCGAGAAAGAGTTGAAAGTGTGAACCTTTTTTGGTAATTGTAAGGTATTAATAGTTACGTGGCCGGAGCGTACTATTGGCAGCCACAGTGCGGCTGAGCAGACTATTCCATTCCAAGTGAGGGATAGGGTAAAATAAGTTTGGCACCAGGGCGCATTCAGAACTGTGGTATAGGCCACCCTTCCTCCAACAGTGATAGACATTCTAAAACCTCCCCAGAACTGCCGGAGACCACTGTAGGAAAATACGACGAAAGAAACTGTGGGTGTGCACAATCGGAACTGTGACGGGCTGCTCTTTTCGTGGTAACTGTAAACATCGTATCCACCCCAGTCAGAACTGCTGTCAAATCAATGCCAATATAGCGAAGAATGAAACTCCGGATGTAATGAAACACAATACACGATGTGCTCGATGTACGTGAGCTATAGTCATGACACCACTGATATGCTGGGGAGGAACGCGTCTGCTGTATCTTTGGTTTTCATGTGTTCGCTCTGGTCACGTCAGCGTTGAAAGAAAAAACACGTTATAAAATAAATAAATTGCCATGACCTTGTAAGAATTAACGTTGAGTTAAATTTTAGGAGGAGGAAAATTCTGGCATAACGTCTCGTTAAACCTCTACAATTTGTTCTTAAGAACTCTAGATGCTTCGATCGACATAGCACGAGTGCACTTCAGGAACTTTCTCTTACCGACAGCTAAGGCTTAGAAAGTAACCAATCCTGGAACCGGCTTTTTAGATCGTGAGACAGTCATGCTAATGATCCTTATAAAATATCGAGGTGATGAATATGCACGCATGGCTTTAAGCAGGGTTGTTTAGTCATCATGGCTGCCAACATATAGTAGTCTGGTGGTCGACGGTTAGAAATCGGATTACCCGGAACAACGAAACATAAATCTGAATTTTTCAGTTTAAATTCCCTGTTATGCTTCAAGCTTTGTTTAGCCGAATGGTGAAATTAATTTCTACGTGCAAATTTCAGCTTGTGGCTGAACGTTGGTACAGACCTTTGTTATAGGCTACGTCTTTGTTTCTCCTTTTTTTTTTCATGTAGTGCTATATCACTACTTCAAAGCTTCCTTAAATCCCTTACGTTACAATTTCTAAGCTATGACAGACACTGTGGTATATGTGGGTAGCTCCACATGAATATTGCTGAATAGCATAT
>JAHWFP010225160.1:110027-135186 GCA_023313725.1 Lithobius niger
TGTAAAAGAAGCTCCAGCTTGTTTTTTGGGTCGCTGGAGATTCTTTTACACGTATTAGTGCGACGCTGATGCTTACATGTCTTTTTCTAATATCTGTTCCTTTAGGGCTTTAAGTTTTTTAAGGCTTACATCCGTATTTTATACGCTGAAGCGTTTTTTAATACTAATATCCATTATTTTTTTCTTATGTCAGCAGGAATAACACAGAAAAGAATACTGTAATCACCTTATAACAACTGTTATACCAGAGCCTTTTTAATACTCAATTTTAAGAGCTGTAAAAGTTGAGCATCAGTTCAGAGCATTGGTTCGATCTTCAGGTGGTGCGGGTCAGAATTTGTGCTAATCATAAACATCGAGCTAAAAGCCATGATATTTGGTAGACATCTAAATTCTTAGCTAATAAATCGAGCTAGCTATGAAATCTCTCGAGATACCCACCGAAGGCCCCGTCGTCCCCCAACCATACTCACCTCTACGAGGTTATTGACCAACAAATAATTGCTGATCGCGCTAAAATGTGAATTGGTGCACAAGTCATTCTTAGCAGTACAAATCGAACTAGAATTTGTTGATTATCAACCTCTTGGAGAGAACATACGGATGCAGTTGGGGGTGGATGTATCTTATAGGGTTCCGTATGTAGTTCGATTTCTATAGCTACAATGCGTGTTTTTATTACGTTCAGCAAGAATTTTTTGGTCATTGATGCTTCATGGGGTGCACAGGAGGGGAGGGGGGATGCTGGGGGAGGCTTTGGTGGTATTTCATAGGGATCCATGGGTACTTCAACTTCTTCTGCTAGAAATTATTGGTGTACCAAAATGCATGCTTTCAGTACGATCAACAAGAATGTTTTGGGTATCAACCTCATGGAGCGGGGTGGGGGGAGATGAGGCTTAATGGCGTGTCGACAGCTTGGTCATTAGCGCCAACCTCAGTCACAGTGCAGTGGCCTGGGTTGCCACTGCACCACACATTACAGAGATATTATTCAAACCTCATGGAGCGGGAATAGGGGGAAACACCGAGGGGACTTGGAGGATTTCGTGGAAGTTCCATAGCTAGATTGATTTCTACTGCTAACAATGACTTGTGTACAAAATTTCATTACTTTAGCACTATCTGCAAGAATTTGTTGGTCAGGCCTCAAGGAAGAGGCACAGGGTGGGAGGGAGACCGTTTTGGTGCCTTGTATATTATCTCGACGGGGTTCCATAGCTAGTTCAATTTGATGCTTCACTTCTATTTGGACTTGTGTACCAAATTTCATGTTTTTAGCTCGTTCTGCAATAATTTGTTGGTAAAGCCGCAGGGTTAAGGGGGTAGGGCCTAGAGGGGTGGGGGTGGGGGAGTCTTGGGGATATTTCATTGGGGATTCCATGGCTGGTTCGATGTGTACTGCTAAGAATGACTTGTTGCCACAAGTCAAGCATTTAGCCCGATTTCCAGTAATTTGTTGGTCAAGCATCAGAGAGGGGGCACAAGGGAGAGCTAGGGGGTCCTTTGGGATATTTCATGGCTTTGATTTGAATAATGACCCTTATATTACCCTTTAATAATGACTTGTGTGTCAAGGTTCATGCTTTAACTCGATCTGCATGAATTTATTGGTCAAACCTCAATGAGGGGGACACAGGAAGGCGCTGGGGGCCCTTAGGGGTTATTTCATGGTTTCCATGGCTTTTTCGACTTGTACTGCAAAGAATGACTTGTGTCCCAAATTTCAAGCTTTTAGCTCAATTTGCAAACATGTTTGGATCAAACCTCAAAGGGGGGCACAGGGGGCACTAGGCCCCTTTGGGAGTATTTCATGGGGTTCCATGGCCGATTCGATTTATGCTGCTAAGAATGACTTGTGCACCGAATTTCATGTTTTGAGCTTGATTTGGAAGAATTTGTTGCCCAAGCCCCTGGGAGGGAGCACAGATGGCTGGGGGTGCTGGGGAGGGTGGCACTGAAGGCACTTGGGGGTATTTCAGGGGAGGTGGCATTTCTGGTTCGATTTTTACTGTTGAGAAAGATTTGTGTACCAAATTTCATGTTTTTAGCTCGATTTAAAACAATTTGTTACTCCACCTAATGATTTCTGCCCAGTGTTCTACAATAATAATTGCTTTGCCGACAAGAATACTGCAGTCGCATCAAAATCGTGTTCAAAAGGCCCTGGTCGGTGTTAATATCTACATTTTAAGCTATACTCATTGAAAATCGGCTCATTGGTTTGATCTCTGGGTGAAAGCGAAAGTTCTAGCCAATTTGGATTTCTGTTATAAGAATATTGTAGTTACATTAAAATAGCCTGCGAAAGGTCCTAGGCCTTGTCCATACCTACGTTTCAAGCTATAGAACTTGAAAATCGGTTCAGTGGTTCGATCTCCAGGTGAATGCATCGAGTCCCAACAGTAATTATTTCTGCCCAGTGATCTACAATAATAATTGCTCTACCGACGAGAATACTGCAGTCGCATCAAATTCGTGTTCAAAAGGCCCTGGTCTGTGTGAATACCTACATTTTAAGCTATACAAATTGAAAATCGGTTAATTGGTTCGAATGCTAGGTAAGAGCAAAATTTCTAGCCCGTTTGGCTTTCCGTGTCAAGAATATTGTAGTTACATTAAAAGAGCATGCGAAAGGCCCTAGGCCTTGTCCATACCTACGTTTTAAGCTATAGAACTTGAAAATCGGTTCAGTGTTTCGATCTCCAAGTGAGGGGAAAGAGTCCCAACAGCAACATTAATGATTTCTGCCCAGTGCTCTACAATAATAATTGCTCTGCCGACGAGTATACTGCAGTCACATCAAAATCGGGTTCAAAAGGCCCTGGTCGGTGTTAATACCTGCATTTAAGCTATATAAATTGAAAATCGGTTCATTGGTTCGATCTCTAGGTGAGAGCAAAAATTTTAGCCCATTTGGCTTTCCATGTCAAGAATATTGTAGTTACATTAAAATAGCCAGCGAAAGACCCTAGGCCGTATACATACCAACGTTTTAAGCTATAGAACTTGAAAATCGGTTCAATGGTTTGGTCTCCAGGTGAGGGCAAAGAGTCCCAACAAGAAAAAGAAGAACGACAAGAACAACAACAACAAGAAATGGGCATACTGTGAACGCCGAACGGTTTGATTGTTGTCATTAAAATTTGTAATGCAGTGAAATCGTTGCGACACGACCCCAAATACTGAATTTCATTGGTCTTTTTCAATTCTGGGCGAAACTGTAGGAGCTCAAAGTTTGACGTTTAACATGGAAGTTCATGCTGAGGCTTACATAAGGACTGCTACCGCGGTCCTTGATGCTTTAGAAACGATTTGGGATACGTAAACATGGACAGCGATTGTATTTTTACTACTTAAGTAAGAACCAAAGACCTTCGTTTTTTGGAGCTTGATTTACCTAATCAAGATCCTATATGCTAGCAAGCGAAGTCGGCTCATGAATGACTCCGCATCACCCAAGACATGGCCACCTACAATAAAGGCCGTATCATCTTTACCTTCCACAATGCTCCGCTAGAAGGCGAAACAAATACCTACGCGACAAGTTTGCCAAGTGGCGTCATCGGTTGGCAGAATTTGGCACCTCGTCGGTAATTTGAAATTTCGCCGATTGGTGTGGAGATGGCAGCACCTAGCAAACTTGCGCTTGCTTCTATGTCAATTGTTGATTTTAGTTGCCTTTTTTGGTCTGATACGATACGGCCTTTAATGTAGGTGGCTTTTCCAAGACCGCTTTTCCTAAATAAATTGGACTGCGCATGCGCCAACTCTGACGTCAGTTGTGTTCTTTGTTGTGTCATGTATTTGTTATCTCTAATATCAAGATGGCTGTCGTTGTCGATCCGACTCTGGACCATACTTATTATGAAACGTAAGTGGGACTAAAAATTGTATTCGAGTGTATTATGCTACAATTGGCAATGTGGAAGTTACGTTAGGATCAACATTTATCCCCGCCGATGATTTTCCCAATATTCCGCACGCCGTTGCTCATGAAAAATAATTTCGGCACGCTGCTGCTGCCCGCTGCCGTTAATTTTTCGGCGCGCCACTCCACTAGGTAGATTTACATTTTAATTCAAAATTTCAGTTTTAATTTTTTAACGAGTTTTTCACGATCTAAGGAACCTTAAAAACAAAAAATAAGGTATGAAAGATTAAAATCCTTGCCGGGCCTGGCCGGAAGGGCACCTTATATGTTTTTTTTCGTAAACAGTTCCGATAGGCGGGTTATTATTGTCAGATTCGTGCAAGAATTTCGTAAAGAAATACATAAACTGCTATACATAAATAGCAGAACTGAGCTGAACTGAACTGAAATACATAAAATACCACAACATTAATATTTTCATATACGAAAGAGAATTTCACCCAAAAGCTCTCTGTTGGGTGGTTCCTATAGGCGGGTTGTTATTTTCAGTTTCGTGTGGTTCTGTTGTTATCGTCAGCTAGGTTAGGTAAGTTTGGGGTTTTGCATTTCATACTGAAGTAGTTAACTGGTTGGGGTTTGGCATTTCATACTGGGGCAGTTAATTTGTTAGGTTATGTTGATGATGATTTAGCGAGTTTCCACAATTTGGGGCCAATTTGTAGTGCCTTCCGTGAAAATTAAAGGTAGTTTTTCTTCCTTTTTTTTTCGAATTTCGGGCCATGTGCGTAAAGGGAACATGGGAAGAAAACTGGCTTCCGTCCGATTTTTTTTAATGGACTAAGAATTACCTGCTGAGTAATGTTTTCCTCTTCCAGTTTTGGGGGAAAACGCACCGTTTGGCTGTGGTGAAGGTCCAAAGTTAGCACCGAGCTGTGCCAGAAAGCATGAAACTGGGCGAAAGTCCGGCAAGTGAAACGCCAAACCCCAACCAGTTCATTACCTCAAGTGAAATGCCGAAGCAGGTTCCTAACCTAACCATCAATAACAACACGACCAACCGATAATAACCACGTTTTTTGTGGTTGTGGTTGTTGTTGTTGTTGTTGTTGTACAAAATCATGCTCCATAGATCACAGTTGTGTTCTTGTTTACTAGTAGTAAGACAACGGTTTCATGGTTGCAGCAGTGTGTCTTCATGATATAAATCCAATGCTGCAGCAATGGTCCAACAATGACAGAGTTGTTTTATTGTTATAAAAGTATGGTTGTAAGTGTTTTAGTGCCAACGGACTGTTGCGTGATTCAGATTTTCTCCTTCAACGAACAAGAGAAATAAGAAATTAATTCATTTATTTATTCAGAAGCCTTGATCAAGATCCAGTAACAGAGAAAACCTCAACACGAAAATGTGGCAACGTGTTCTTTATGGAGAAAATGTGCCCTCAATAACGTTGAGTGTTACTAGTGACTAGTGACTAGTAACTAGCTAATCACCAGGCTCCCATCTTAATTCTCATAGGGTATAAAGACACCTCTACAGCTCATTAGGGAAAGTTGCCAGATCTAAATCTGGCCTTTTTCTAAAATGGGGGTTGCAGCTAGAAGCACGTGGCCCTGAAGTGGCTCGGAAGTGCAAAATTATTGTTGTAACCATTGTTTGTATTGTCATCCAACAGTTGATTATAACATGGTAAAGTATAACACGCTTATCGTTTCAATAATTAATTGTCAGAATGCACTGATTTTGCAAATAGGTGGTTCACTAAGAGACAGAATATCTTTATCTTTTATTGCAAAGTTTGGTTGTTTTTTTTTACGGTACACGAATGCAAACTGAATTATCTGCCCCACCACGATAAAAGGGAAAATTTTGCTGGAAAGAAGATTAAGAAACAAAATGTACTACGCCAGCACAGGTGGGAACATGTTCTTTATGGAGAAAAAGTGTCCTCAATAACGTGACGCGGACATTTTATTTTATGTACTTACTGATCTTGCAGTCCAGTGTAAGTGGCGAGTAATTTTAAACAGCTGGCGAGTTGATTAGTTTTAGTAATCTTCGTCTGCCACCAGAATATTAAAACTCTATGAACATTTACCATTCCGTGAGTTTGTAGTATGTGTTAATGATTGAATGATTACCGTTAACCTCGGGAGGGCCAAGTGAAGGGGAATGCGCTGATTGAGTGAACGAAGCAAACGAAAATCAGCGTTTGTTAGCCAGTGTGCTCAAAAATTGGGTTAAATAGACTTAAGCATATGAAACATGGGCATACAATAAGCCAAACCATGTCCATTTTGCTGGTGTAACGGCTAATTGGGCAATGGCAAACGTACAAATTATGAATTAGAAAATTTATAGACACTCCAGACAAAAAAGGTTGAGGTGACTATTAGACAGTGGAATTCTTTGTATTCACAGGCCTATGAAAGTTGTGATATCCACCCAAAACCAAAACTGGTATAAGAGCAGCCGCCAAGTTTCCACAAAAGGTCGGCCTTTCAAAGCAGTGATATCATTCAACCACGGAGAGGCCGCCAAGGTTAATCCGATTAGCAAAGTTAATCGCACGGAATAATACTTTAAACGTTAAATGAAAACTTAAAGATTGCTACCGCTAGTAGCAATCTTCTAGTTTTCTTTTTTAACTTTCGAACTATTAGTAGGTGCTATTAACTTGGCTAATAGGATTAACTTTCGCGGCCTTTCCCTGGTTGAATGATATCACTACTTTAAAAGGCCGACCCCTTTTGGAAACTTGGCGGCTGTTCTTATGCCAGTTTTGGTTTTGGGTGGATAAAAATATATTGATAAAGCATTTTGCTTGATTTTTATTCGATCTTTTGAAAAACAAGGAAATGAGGACTTCTCCGCTAATCGACAACGCTATTTCTGCTCGGTGCTGCTACAAGAAACGAAAGTAGGATAATACGATAGTTACATGATGGATATTAACACTGGCGATAGCCAGTGTTAGTAAGGGTCGACCTAGGATCACTGTGTTAAACTCTCAACTTTGAGAGCTTATAACTCCGTCAAAAGTAAACATCTTTAAACCAAATTTGGAATCTAGCCTTGACTAGTCATAACCTGTCTGCAGTCCAAAAACTGTGAAATTCGGTCGAGCCAAACCCGAGATACACAGAGGGGCCAAATAGACAACTTCTTGTTCTGCTTCTTCTTGATGATGATGATGATGTTGTTGTTGTTGTTCTGGGGATACTTTCGTCTGTCCTCTCTACAGGGCAAACCATTTATCCTATAAAGCTAGTTCTTAGCTCATTTTACAGGTATTGCTCTGTAGATGTGCCCTTTCCATAAGGCATTTTCTAATTGGTGAAGTTGTTCAGGGCTTATGGAGCTCTAAACGACCAGATTGATTGTTTTACATTGTTTTAAACATTGTTATTATGCAACAATGCCAATTAGCAAAACCCAGCTGCAAGACGTAGACTGTAGATTAAAAAAATTGTTTCTATTATTAACACTGGCGATAGCCAGTGTTAGTAAGGGTCAGCCTAGGGTCTCTGTGTTAAACTATCAACTTTGACCGTCAACTGCACTGTTGTACAGTTTAGCTGCAATTCTAAAAGTAACACGAATTAATAAACAAAAACGGAACGTTAAATGTTTAGAGTAAGGATCTAAAAGTCAAAACCTAGAAGGTACACGGACAAGCTTTGACAGTCAGGGTCTAGGTGTACAATTTTCTTAGTAGAGGCTGGTAAGCATTAGACCCTTACTACCCGGTGGTCAGCAATAAATATATTTTGGCAAAAAAACTGTAAATCCTCCTACAAAGCCCCATGTGATGATCCAGTTGTAGTACGGTATACGTTTCCTGCTTTGCGTTATGTTGAAAAATATTTTTCGATTTAGTAACAAGACAGCATATTCGCAGCAGGGAGCATTAATTTGGTTATCCTCTGCCATAAATCTACGAAATATAATAAAAAAATCTAAAGCAGCAAAAGACAAAATGCCGAATCGTCACAAGAAAATTGTGCTCTTAAATTTCCATAACAATATTCTAAGAACAAAGAAAACCTGCTACAACCGTTCAGACACACGGTCTATCCAATAGACTAGAACTAAGCTAACCACCGGGTAGTAAGGGTCTAATGCTTACCAGCCTCTACTAACAAAATTGTACACCTAGACCCTGACTGTCAAAGCTTGTCCGTGTACCTTCTAGGTTTTGACTTTTAGATCCTTACTCTAAACATTTAACGTTCCGTTTTTGTTTATTAATAAAAAAAAAAATAGGCCAGCTTTAGTGATTTAATACACAATTTGGTACCGACTTCCTCGAAGGTGTAAGAACACAAACGGTCAACCAGTACTAGTCTATACCGGCCTTTGTTGCGTCATTTCCCTACATTTGAAGACTTTTGGCCTCAACAACTTAAAAATCATGAATCCATTTATGTAACAATTGATCCTCCACTTCATTCGTTGGACAATTCACCTACGGAATCAAATAACCTGGATTCATTTCTTACCTGTATGGCGTCATGATTTTAATGTATACCCGTATTGTTAACCCATGTTAAACAATTGCAACTAGGCACGTTACGACTGAAGAGGGGATGGTCATGTTTTTTTTAGAGAATGTAACTTTTGGATCCGCCTAATCCTGCAGAAGTCCCCAGATTTTGAATCGCCATTTCGGTTTTTTTAATTCGAAATTAACTACCAAATCCTCAACTTAATTCCTCTCTCACCCCATGTCTACCCTCTACAGTCCTCCACAGCGAAGTAAGGCAAGCATGTAAAGATCCATTAACACTGGACCGCTTCATGGCTCTTATTCTATCTCGAGGTAAAACGGGGGTTAAAGAGGTGTACCAGATTATGAGGCTGGTTTCATCCATGCTGCTGTGCTAAGTTAGAAGTTCGCAGCAGAATTTAGTGCATCGGCAGGAAAACGAACTCAGGCCACCTGTGTGGCAGGCGAGCATTCTTTGCAGCTTTCTTTTAAACTTTTATTTTAATTGTCAAATCGAGAGACGTATTTGTTAAGAATTGCCAGTGTATTATTGATTACAGTTACCTGCGAAATAACAAAAACCCACCTTCACCTACAGGTTGTTAACACGGTTTTCAATGGTAGTTTGTTAACACTCTTTCAATTGTGTTGATTCACACTGTGTTTTTCAACTACTAGTTATGTCGTTACACTGATACATTTCAGCTTCGACCTTATGTGTATTTGCTAACAGTAGATACAAGTTCAAACTTTTTTGTTTATGAAGCCATTATGTTTTGTTGGTTTAATTTTTATTATTTCATTGATCGTCTGGCCCTACTTTTCAAAACTGAGACAGAAAAATCGGTTTAATTTCACGGTATTTTGCACCACCTGTGTTTCGTTCCTGTTTCACTTACCTTTTAACAGCGCTTTTTTTTCAATTACTTCAATTGCTATATTCTATTTTCAAATATTGTGACTTTTCGGCAATGACAATGCATTTTGAGTTTTTGGTTAATGAAACTTCCTATTTTTTTACCGTCTTGTCGTCGGGTTGGTTAACTGATTTATCCAGTTATTATTCCTTTTCGGAATACTTTTATTCTAATTTCGTTGGACGTTTGTGAATAGTTTGTCCAAGACTTTTAATTTTTTTTAACACAACACGTTTAGTGCTGCAATTAATCAATAATCTAAGAGCTGAGTAAGCCTATCAGCTGCTACTATTGACTATTTAACCTTGATGTTCATAGGGCCATTTATGCAACCCCTTTTGTAACGTTTTATATAAAAAAAACTTGGTTAACAGGTATAAACCTATAGACAGCAATTAATTTAATAATTATACCTTGGCTGAAGTTGTGAATTCTTTATGATATGTAAACTGGAGGACCTGGCACGTACCTTAGTATAAGTCTATTTGCTAATCTTTTCTATTATTTTACCTTGTGTACACTCTTCTGAATTCTCGCACATCGCATGTCTACCCTCAACAGTCGTCCACAGCAAAGCTTACTAGCCGGGCATACTACCACTGCACTTTTGGGGCAGATCCTAGTTACAGGCTACAGCCGCGATTAGTGCCTGTTCAACCTTTCTTAGCAGTGGCCTAAAGGTGGCATAAGGCACCTAAGGCACCTAAGGCACCTAAGGCCATAATGGTATGACACCTATAGGCCACCACTAAGAAAGTTTGAGCAGGTACTAATCTCGACTGGCTTTGTAACCAGTTGTCTTTCCTATCTTTCACACATATAGTGTGTCTTGTTTTCTTACATATTGCTGAGAGGGAGAGCAACTTGCTCTACCAAATATCGCTCTACCAAAAGTGTGCATTAAATCACTTACACCGGACTAGTTTTTCAAAATCCATGCTAT
Source organism: Lithobius niger (assembly GCA_023313725.1). NCBI lineage: Eukaryota > Metazoa > Arthropoda > Chilopoda > Lithobiomorpha > Lithobiidae > Lithobius > Lithobius niger. The sequence continues at coordinate 120,252 of JAHWFP010225160.1, forward strand.
AACCATTACTTCTTGACTGTTTCATGCCAATTCGGTAAAGTCAAGATCGGAATCGTCCTAATTTTTTTATCTCTATTATGACTTCTAGGATGCGAGCGTGTACTGGGTAAACCTACTGTCATGCACTCTCTAGTGTGCTCTCGTAAATATCCGAGGTGCGATTTGAACCTAGTTCATTGTTTATCTGATGGCATGCGAATTTTTGCCGCTCCTTTCGTGCCGCAGTTGCCGATATAAAAAAAAACCGTATTGATTGTTTTATTACCTTCCTTCTACTGGAGATAATTACGTATTTAACAACTGCGGCATTGCACTTTAGGCATATTCATTAGTAGTTATCCATTATTCATGTATTTCGTTTGGATAGCAAATCAATGTTCTACCATAGCCGCCAACCTAGAGCGTAGGCATGCGATAATACCTCCTTATAATTTGTCTGACGAAACGAGACGCTTAATAATTAACACTGATGGATTGTCAGTATGTATTAGCTCCAGCGTTGCTGATTACGAGAAGGGCTTGTCGTTGTTTTTCACCTAAAAAGAAAAGGACCATAAGCCATGAAGACAATAATCCGGAGAGTTCACGTGAATGTTAGTAAAAATTAATGGCTGTCGAAATTCTAATGAGTTGAAACAGAGCAAGAAACAAACTATCGTTGATAACTACCTTCCATGACACATTCGTCTTTTGGGAGATGTGTTAAAATGAAGTATTAGTTTTACTTAATATAGGAAGTAACCAATATGTCTCCAGGCTAAAGGAGAAAGTTCGTTGTCACGGTAATGTTTATCGATCGAGCTATGCCGGAAAATAATTATGGATATAATTTGGTTAACGCATGTAGTTGTGTGACTAAACGATTCATTAGTATTAAAAAAAGGCGTAAGTGTTTAAAAAGAGATTAAATGCTCTAATGAAAAGGATATTAAAAAAATATTATGCGAGCCATCAGCATAGCAATAATATGCGTAAAAAAAGCTACAGCATCAGAAAACCAAGGCTGGAACTTCTTTTATACGTATTAGTGCGACACTGATGGCTTAAATATCAAGGTCTTGTATCCTTTTTTTTTAGAGCAGTAGGTTTTTTTAAATGCTTGCACCTACTCGTAAGCGTTGTTTAAAATTTACATCTAGTATAGTCTTTTTTTTTGGATATTTGACATAAGTAAAATAGCTAGATTGAGATACACACGGTTGAAGATTTGTCGTAAATAGATAAACAAGATTTAAAGTAAATGAGATAAACGAAATGGAAAATAAGAGATAAACCAGAGTAAACGAGAATGAAAGAGATAAACGAGACTGGAGATTAACGAGATAAATCCTGGAGACTAACTTATTTCCCCATCTTGTAGGGGAACGGTTGTGTTCTGGTACTGAAGAGGCTATGCTGGGCCAAATCAAACACTGTGTAATACTGGTCCAAGTAAAACATTGTTTAGCGTACTGAGACCCAAAACAACTCTCAGCTGCTTTTGCTCAAAGACACCAACGCAGGTCTAACCCATAGCAGTGGAGCCATTGTTTTTTAATTCAATTTAATTCAATTCAATTCAATTCATTTATTAACAGTTGTGGCCCAGCAATGTCTGTCAACAATTGGCCAAAAACAAATGTCTTCCCAAACCTAACAATGGAGAACTAAGTCTTTCTTGGTTCAATATTGGTGGAAAGTCAGTTTAAGAGGCAAAAATGTACACAAGGATCCTAACGAAAAGCACAAGGAATGAGACAGCGAAATGAAATTTGCACTAAGTAATAAAAATAAAAAACTCATTTAGTTTAAGAAAATAGTGATAGTGATAACAAAATTTGATTGAAACAAGCTATAAGGCAAATTGAAGATTAAGCCAGTGTCCTTACAGGAAACAAAACATTGGGTCAGCCTTTCCGTTCATTTAATAAATCCCCAACAATTCCAACCTACACAAGGAAAATTTAAACAATGCTTTCCTATGTCTGTTCATCTTACATTATATTTCATTAATCTTATATTCCATTTAATTTGATTAGTTTTTTATACTCTAAAAATTCATTAATGACATTATCAAAGCTGTACGGGGTGGAATAAAAAATATATAATTTTCGAAATTCGAAAGGTCATAGCGCGTAAACGTTGCCTTTTAGCATCACTATCACACACAAACTAATTTCATCACTCTGAGGCCATGTCTGGAGATGCCACAAAGGCCTTCAAGTTTAACATTGTAGGTTAACAGGTGGAATGGCGAAAAAGCCAAAAATGATGATATGATTGGTTTAAAATTTAATGTTAACATTACCTCGTTTGATAATATCGGAAACCATAAAAGTACCCACAACTTCAAGGATTTTAATTTTAATTTTCAAAAAAGTGATAATTAGGCTTTGGCCAAAAATAGGCAGAAATGGTTATCTTTGATGTTAAATTATTGGATCCCGGCTAAAACATCGTCGTCGAAACATTCCCCCCCCCCCCCCACATCGCGTGACAAAGATATAGCGGACAAAACATCGCATGGTCAAAACATTTCACGGAAAATACATTGCGGATACAACATCGCGAACAATAACATCGTGGACGAAACATAGCATGGATGAAATGTCGTGGACGAAACATCGCAAATAAAAAAAAAATTGTTGCTGTTTAATAAGTTTGGAGTTAACATTAGAAAGTGGCAGTTTTAACCCCCTCCCTAATCCTCTCCATTCCAAGTGTGACAACATTTCTTCCCAGTTGCACTGACATGTATTGCCGCAAAGCGACGGCAGATGAGGTTGCCGTTCGTGTTATATTGAATACGTAATATTTCGTTTGTTACTGATCATTACAGGGCCACCCATGACAAGAATAAACTCGCGTTTGTTACTGATTGTTACAGGGCTTCGACTATATACAGGGTAGTGTTCTGGGCCCATTACTATTTGTTATTTTCATTGATACCCTACCGAAGGAGGTTGTTGACTGCTTCATTCATTTGTTTGCTGATGATTCTAAGCTGTCACACATTATTACTAGTAAAAGAGCATTCAGATTCTCTACAGTCTGCCCTGGATGCCATCCACCGATGATCGGTTAACTGGCAGTTGCCTTTGGCGCCTGACAAATGTGCTGCACTGTCGATCCGCAGCAAGCTCCCTGGGAATTATCATCTTGGTGGTGTGAATATAGCTACTGTTTGTCAGCATCGTGATCTTGGTATCCTTGTAATAGATAACTTTAGTTTTTCTAATCATTGCGCTGCGGTTGCAGCCCGGGGACATCAGCGGGCCTACGCTGTCCGCAAATGTTTTTCCCATTGTGATGCGCTAACTCTTACTTATGTTTTTAAGGCCTACGTACGGCTTATTGTTGAGTACAACTCAGCTGTTTGGTCTCCTTTCTTGGTCCAAGATATCAGGAGGATTGCAAATGTCCAGCGTAAATTTACACGGCTTCTGCCTGGCTTGCGGGGCAGGTCATATGCTGAGCGGCTGGAGTACTTATCTTTGGAGAGTTTCCAATTCTGACGCAATCTAGTCGATCTTCATACTTGCTACAGGCTTGTTTGCTAGTGCCCGTATCAGGGGGAGGGACCACCTTTGATTACCACGAAGCCTAACTTGCGCACTCGTGGCCATCGGTGGCGTTTTGACTGTAAGAAGGCCTCTTTGAACTGTAGGCATAATTTTTTCTTGTTGCGTGCTGGTCGGGCATGGAATGAACTCTCACCTGAGATTGTCGGATTCGATAACTTACTAATTTTTAAAAATAGGCTAGCTAAGCATTGTGCTGCAGATAAATATAAATATTTTTAATTTTATCTTTTTTTTTAAATTTCTGACGTGACTTCTGTATGGTGGTCTAGGATAGTTATTTTTTTTGTCTTTTTTTTATATTCGGTAATGTGGCGATGCCATTGCTACATAACTATTTTATGGAGTAATATAAGTGGCTGGGTTCCTGGTCCTTTTACATCTATCCTAATACATTTGTGTATTTAGGTAAACTTATTATTATTATACCGTTCACATTGCTAGCCACTCGCCCTTTTTTCTTTGCTAAATTTTAATATTTAAATAAGCTTGTTGTTTTTATTTTGTTAAATGGATTTTTTGAGTGGGGGGGGGGGGGGAGGGGGTAGGAGAGAATGTCATCGCCTGAGAGCTTACATTTTTATTTTAAAATTTTTTAGACCCATTCCATTTTAAATTAAGATGGTTTTACGATTTTTAGGAGGCTCATCAACGAAAACAACTGAATTTCAGATTGTTTTGTTTAATTTTTACAGTGCATCTTCAAAATTTAACTTCCAACTTATTAAATTTTTTAAGCAGCGGCATTTTTTTTATTTGCGATGTTTTGTGCACAATGTTTCATCCACGATGTTATTGTTCACGATGTTGTAACAGTGATGTAAATTCCGTGCGATGTTTTGACCATGTGATGTTTTGTCCACTATGTTTTTGTCATGCGATGTTTTGGCGGCGATGTGTTAGCCAGATACCAAATTATTCCCATAGTTTTTAAGAAAAATTAAATTCTGTTTATTTACAGCATTATTTACATGGTTTCTAAGTATATCAAATGAGAAAATATTAAAATTAAATTTTAACCCAACCAAATTTGCCCAACATTTGCCAACATTTGCCTTTTTCGCTGTTCCAACCGTTGATGTACAATAGTAGCAGGAAAGTGCTATTTTCGCCCATAGAGAGACAGGGACAGACATGTAAACCAGAAGTGCCACCCCCATGTAAACCATGTTCCCCCATGTAAATCATGTTCCCCCATGTAAACCAGAAGTGCCACCATTTTGAATGACGTCACTTCCTGTCTTTAAAGGAATCTGAAATGCCTCCATATTGAAGAGTGGAACCGGAAGTGCCGCCATTTTGGAGTGTTCAATATTGAAGTCGACCATTTTGGGGTTTCATTTTCAGTTTCGATTTCCAAAATTATTTAAAATGCCCAGAAGTCGGGAACCATTGGTCCTAGAACAAAATAGATTGAAATTCGGCCACCCTTTCAATAACCACACCGGGGGACCCACCCAGTTGATGGCCCTCCCAAATAACTCGGGAACCGTCGGACCTAATGCAAAACCATTCGGAATTTAGCCTTCTCCGACTGCACCCTACACGTGGCCCGCCCCAGACTATTTACCGAGTTTATTTTGAAAAAAACTGGCTGTATTACTCGGGAATCCGGCCAATCCTCGTATCGGGCTACTGCGAAGTTCATTTCCTTTTCAACTGCTACCGGCTTCCCCCTCGTATCATCGGGGTACTGAGCCCCTCCACAGCATCAAGGCTGCAGTTATCAGAGGGATGGGATGGGATGGGTGGGATGGGATGGGGTTATGACCACCCGCCCACCTTGGTCGGACCTGCCATAGACCGAAGTACTCCATTGGTGAGCCAGTCGCTAGGACGCGAGTGTTGAATTTTATAGGTTTCATCGAGGGCCTCAGGTTTATTCACGTGTCCCACCCCTCGCAACGGCCACATCCTCGCTTCCTTTGCAACCTTTACCTCCCCCCGCTTAACCCACTTCACAGTAACCGTGTCGCGCCGCCACCAGGTGAAGGGAGAAATCGCTTAGGGAGGGTACCATCCTCGATACCGGAATGGTTCGTAAAAAATCGTTTTTTACCCTTCTTCAAGTCTCTCGTAAGCTCTGGATTCCTCAACAGCTCCATCTCCAGAAACTCCGCAGGCTTCACTGCTATTACCTCCTCCCGGATCAAAATCTTCACCCCAGTCAGTGGGTCGAGCAGCTGCGGAATGAGGGGAATAGTCTCTTTGGAACGGTACCCGCGTCGATCGGGGAAATCACACTGCATCTTCGAGTTGTGGGTTAGAAGCTAAGTCGTGTATAAACGGATTTGGCTTAATATATGAAAAGTTTTTCAATCGACCCTGCCCAACATCTCGAGGAAGTGCAGACCCGCGGACTTGATACGCGAACCGCTGGTCCTACAGTGAAATGGTCCGGGATTCAGCTTCCCGAGTGCACCCCATCTCACCACCGAATTCCTCTTGAGATTAACCGATCGTAGCTCGGGAACCGCTAGTTTTTGAGTGAAACGGTTCGGGATTCGGCTTCCCCTAGTGTGCCCTACGCCACCATCGAGTTCATTTTGCGATTAACCGGCCATAACTCGGGAACGGTAGGACCTAGAGCAAAACAGTTCGGACTCTGGTCTCCCAAAACCCCAGACCACAGTGACTCCATCACAAGGCTGCTGCCAAGTTCATTTTCTTGCTCCATCACACGGCTGCCACTAAGTTCAATTTTTGGTTTCCCTCGTATCATCGGGTACCGAGCCGCTCCACCACCTCAAACAAATTAGTATACCCTTTATTAAAATAATGCAGTACGGCCAAGCAATATTGCCTGCACAATACCTCATCGGCCGCTTGTATTCTCCTCGGGTTGCAGACGATTTTCCTATTTCCGAGGTAACTATAGAGTTCTGTAGGGGGTTTCAAGCTGAACGAATCGAAGTACAGGGCGCACGAACCCTGTTTACGTAGTACGCGGTCCAGTGAGTTCCAACCGCATCTCTCAAGTCTTGCAAGTTCAGCATAGAGCAGTCGGACGCTCTGGGACGCATGGGGAGCAGGTCTTTCGAATAAACTCCTATGAATGTGCGGATCCCCAACGTTTTAGCGTATCCGGCGAGTCCAAGTTCATTAAGGCCCTGTTCACGGGAACCCCGGCTTCAGATAAAACCCGCGACCACACCGTGGGACTTTTTTTCTTCCCAGTCCGCTGCCCATTTTCGAAGCGGCTAGGGCTTTCCATCTTGGCGTTGTGGCGCTTTATTTCTTCGAGCTGCCTCGAGTAGCCTTGGAGTCATTGACGGCCTTGGCTATTCCCGCCACTCCGCCTCCTACTGCTCCGAGGGCGGCGAGAATTGGGAGAATTGGGGAAAGAAATCCCCTTTCCGGACTTGCATACACGCGAATTTCAGATTCAAACCCCGGCCCGTAGTTCGGGCCTTTCGAATTCTCCACTGCTGCGTTTTGGTGACCGGTAGAGATACATTGGTCTTCTGCTTCTACTGAGGTTGGACAGATGAACGCTCGGTGTTTTTCTGGCCTTGAGTTGTAGGAGCATACCCCGCATCTGGGAAACCGATAACTGGAAGGGGTTTGGGGAATACATAATTAATGTACTTTTTATTTATCTTTTTTCGCTCACTCACGTCACGACTTCGACTTTACTCCTGTCCAACTTGAGGGTCATGATCCGGTCGCTGATAACCAAGGCGTAGCATCAAGTGTTGGCCGGTACTTGAGCTCCGAACTTAAACCTCAGAGTCACGTCGATCACGCTCGATTTAAGCCTCTCGTTCTGGTTTGAGCAGTCTATGCAGATCAGGGGAAAGATCTTGCCGAAAGTCGAAACATAGAAAGTGGGTCCCGTTACCGGCTCACCATAATACTGCTTCCTACAGTGGAATAAGTCTTGATACACGTTCGAGATGTTTCTGCCGGCAAAATCTGCGCTCATGTCGAGAAAGGGATATCGCTCCGAGTTCAGAGTCACATGTGTCGTGCACGTCCGTTAGACTGCAGTGGGTTGAAGACAGCTGGATTCCTTTTCTGATCCGTTTCCCTCGCAGTCTGGAACCCGATTATTACGTATCTCGGCTTCTCGATAGAACTCGTCGTGATCAATCTCCAAGTACAGCTAGTCATGGTGGGTACGATGATTACGGCATCCACGAATCTGTACAGCGTATTTTTCTGCACATCCGAAGGGGTGACGTGGCGAAGGCGCCAGGACACTTACTCTAGAACTATCTTTCCCGGGGTTACTCTGGTGTCTCGGAAAATGGCATTCGTTTCCGCAGCTTTCATTAGGATCAACGTTAGCTGAACCCCGTAAATCGCTTCCGTGTAGTCTTTGAAGAATCCCAGGAGATGGTATAAACGAAGGATCCTTTCGGACTGTGCGCGCTGAGAAGGACGTCCCTGTTGTGTTTGAAGATGGTATTCGTTCCATCGTCGGCCGTACTGGTGCTGGCACCGTCGAGGAACCATCCCCTATTTGCTATGTGGGCTTGGTCTTGCGGGCTGTAGGAGATGATTCCTTTAATGATACTGGCAAATCCCGGGTGATTGATCTCGTCCACGGTCTTGTCCCCAGATCTGGTACTTGATGTTCGAGAAGAGGAAGGCTATCGCATTGTTCACGAGAGCTCTCTTGTCGGTGGCCGCGTAAGCCGACCAGTCTCTCGCTTTTACCAGGGCACCCTTCACTTACAGGTAACTCCGGTGGGGATGGGTGAAGAGATCCTGGTTTTGAACCACTATTCTAACTTCCGAGTTCATGCTGTTCAAGTTCGTCCCGACTATCGGAACGTAGTCGTGGTAATTATACTCTACCACGGACTCGTCCAGGTTAAGGGCTCCTGGAGGTTTAGGTATCCTTCTACGGTATCCATTTCGCGTTGGAGATGAGGCTTTCGAGAAAGGTTGCGTTTGATGGAGTCAGGACTTGCCGACGTTTAGCTCGGTATTCGGTGGGCTGTAGGGGTTGCTGTGTGGGGGATGGTTTGTTGTAACTGAAATTCAAAATTTAACAGGTACCCAGTTACACGCTCAAAAAATTTCATCTAACGCTTCCTGAAGTGCAGTCTCACGGTCACGGTCTCTCCCCTCAAATTAAGCGGACGATGGCCCTGGTCGGTAAGCCACATTCTGATCGAGTGAATGGCGTTGCTAGTTACGGGTAAATAGATTAAGTTGTGGGGGGATTGCACTATCTTGTATCCCGGTGCGCAGTTCGCAATGAACGAGTTGGAGGGACGGGTCTTTGGCTTTGGTAGTATGTCAATGGCAGGTTGAAATTGACGTGAAGTACATGTAAATGATCAAGTCGGATTGGCTTTGCATATGGAAGTTTTATGGTTCAGTTTACATGATGGAATACAGAATACTCGCCCTAGTTGACAAAGTCCCTCCTTCCTAATCTTAATGAGATGGGTGTGAAATTAACGAAAGTTAGGGGGACATGACGTGACTTAAGCTGGGAGGACTGGGGAGAAGAGAAAGTTGGGGGAAATAATTCTAATTAATATTTACTGAAATGTTGCAGAATGACAAACCATCGGTTGCATGACAGGTTGTATTGGAGGATTGGAATGGGAATATTTACATTGAATCTCGAGCAGTACAATTCGTCGCAAAGGCAATGCATGGCTCTTATATTGTTAACATTGGAATATCCTTACAGTGACAATTAATTGTTGTTTGACAGTTACAACATTATCTTGGAGGAAGAGCAAACTGATAGACACAATCTTGGGCACTAGGCTGATTGAGGTAGTGATGTTGGCCAATAATGTCTAGACACCAAAATGGTCGCTACAGAATGCTTCCCCTCCCCGGAAAAATTCCAAGGTGGCGACTTCATGCGCCGCTAGTCTCTCGATGTCACATGAAATCAGAACAAATTATTAATAACATTTAATATAAAATTTACACTTTCATAACCGAATAAAAAGAAAAGAACCGAATAAAAAGAAAAGAAACAATAGCTGCAAAAAGAAAAACAATCTTAATAGCGTTTAGCCATAAATGTGGCGATGATGCCATAACAACTTATATTATAATGTCGCGCTATTGCTCCACCTAGGCTTCGGTCTGTTATTGGTACGTGTAAGGTACAAAACACCTAGGGTTTGTTAAAAATTAAGACAGCGTTTTAATACGAACTCAAGCATGTGGAATTTTTAAGCGTCGGCGCTCAATTTTTTAAGAAATAAAATGTTTTGAGAGGGTCTACATAATACCCCATTAACATTGAAGCCATGAACAGAATCAAGATTGTAAAATGATCCCATAAGTCCTCACTTTTGAGCCATCACGCCGAGTTCAACGCATCACAAGCAGTAAACCACGGTCGTTTACATTTAAATGTTCTAACACTCAAGCTGTTTCGGTCAGCTTGGCCAGACAACACTTTCCGTTAAACAAATTCCAATCTTTTGGTAGAAAATAAACCCAAACTGCTATTTGTTAAGATTAAATTTAACGAAACTTGATAAAAATCAGCACTGTTATAAGCCAAAAGTTTGTGTTGCAGAAATTGTGATGCGGCAGACTAAGATAAACCACGTTAGCGTATCCAGATTGGTAACGACTGATCTTTATCAATGACATAATGCTTAAATAATAGCGGTTTACGAATAACAATCAACACAAGACAGTGGTAGAATGCTCGCCTGCCACGCGTGCGGCCCGGGTTCAATTCCCGGCCGATGCACCAAAATGGAGGGACGGGTCTTTAGGTTTGGTAGTATGGTAATGACAGGTTGAAATTGATGTGAAGTACATGTAAATGATCAAGTCGCATTGGCTTTGCGGATGGAAGTTTTATGGTTCAGTTTACATGATGGAATACGGAATGCTCGCCCTAGTTGACAAAGTTCCTCCTTCCTAATCTTAATGAGATGGGTGTGAAATTAATGAAAGTTAGGGGGACATGACATGACTTAAGCTGGGAGGACTGGGGAGAAGAGAAAGTTGGGGGAAATAATTCTAATTTATATTTACAGAAATGTTGCAGGATGACAAACCATCGGTTGCATGACAGGTTAAATTGGAGGATTGGAATGGGAATACAATTCGAGCAGTACAATTCGTTGGACAGGCAATGCATGGCTCTTACATTGTTAACATAGGAATATCTTTACAGTGACAATTAATTGTTGTTTGACAATTACAACGTTATCTTGGAGGAAAAGCAAATTGTTGGATACAATCTTGGGTGCAAGGCTGATTGAGGTAGTGATGTTGGCCAATAATGTCTAGACATCAAAATGGTCGCTTCAGAATATAGGATCGGTTACCTCGACCCGTTCACGTAAGAACTGCCTACCAGATCCCAGTGTACCAAGATGGAATTGACGTCGAGGACGTTGGCCGAGTTCTGGGCAATGCTGATACCATGTACGTACACTTCGGGCTCGAATCCGAATAAATTCCCCACGCTAGTCGGGTTGTCGGCGGAGAAATCTACCTTGTATTGTTTGCCCGTGATACGCAGCTCGCATTTCAGAGTATTGGGGTTGCTGATGATACGGATGTACGAGGCGCCGTTCGCGACATCCCAGTGTTGATGTTTATTCTGTTCAGATGTATGACAAGATTTAGATTAGGGGTTTGAATAACATCTCTGTAATGTGTGGTGCAGTGGCAACCCGGACCACTGCACTGTGACTGAGGTTGGCGCTAAAGACCAAGTTGTCGACGCGCCATTAAGCCTCATCCCCCCCCTTATTCTGTTCCCTATAGACGTATTTTTCTATCGCTTCTAATTCGTAGGAACCTTCCGGAATGATGAGTTTCGTCCATTCCCTGCCGTTGTTGTGACTGTACCTAAATGTGTCCGAGTCGAAAGCTTTCACGTTCGGAATGGAGTTGTACGTTTCCAAGTTGACTAGGGTGATCTCCCATCCCTCCACGTTGTCCGCGAGCAGTAGAGGAGTGGAAAACTTGGTGGTGAAATCCGCGGTGTTCGAGGAAAGAACTATAGACGAGGAAGGCATCGTTCCCCATACATCGCACGAAACAAAAGTGTCTCGAATGGTTTTGGGCATTTAGCCCTTTATTGGTTATTGTTCTAACATCTCCCAAACTCTTCGATCAACTCTTCGTGCTCGGCATCCAATAAAAGACTGTTATCTTTCAACTCCGCGTAAATGTGCACCATTTCTTCGTCTAGCGAGGTGTTGCCAGCATCTCTCGAAGCCCTGATCAGTTTCAGTCTTTTGCACAGTCTTTTTTCGGCCGCTTAACGCACGTTGCGTATCCTTCCCCTTGTCGAATCGGTTGCTGGGGCCCCTTCTCCTTGCCAAACACCAGTTTAATGTAGGTTGCGTACTTGTAACCAGCGCTCCATATCAGTCTCTTAGACTCGGGATTGTGGTCTCTGTAGACCGCGTTACTTCTCCTGAGAATATCGTGATAATCCAACAGACTCGCGTGATCGTTGGTCGGTTTACGAGGTTTCTTGAGCATGATCAACTGCCACAACTCGTCGTTGCCCCTGTCCTTTTTTCCTCCCACTAGCACCTCATCCCCTTCGAAGTCCATGTCGGAACCTACCTTGTACCGTTTAGGCTCCGGGTCGTACCTTATACCGAAAGTGGGGTCGGTGAGGGTCTCCCTAGTGGCGAACATGCTCAGGTACTCAGTAGCTAGCGGTCCTAGTTGCATGGTGTTTAATAAAGAAGTCTCTTCCTCCAAGTATCTTATCCGAGCGCTCAGAGTCATTTGCTTGATTGAGGCGGGGGTTAGTGCTCCCATAGAGCAAGATAACCATCTCATCACCCTGGCATTAAAAGCCAGCTCGGATTCCATCTCCTCCATCTTCTTCCCTATTATAATCGGAACCAGTCGCGGCTTCCAAGGCCCTCTGAATGTTCCGATTCTCCGTGCTGTATGTGTTGTTTCTGTTCAACCGCTTCGATAGCCAACAACTCTTTGATCTGGAGCTGTCTTTGAGCAGCTGCCTCTTTGCTGTCTTTCGCTTGGAGTTTGGTCTGCAATCGGATGGGGTCCACGATAGATTTGAAAATCTTCGTCAGGTGCTCCGACTCGGTGGCTTTTTCGAATTTTGTGTCGAGGAATTTTCGCTTGAGACGCTGTTTTAAAGCCTCGAACTGTTTGGAGAACTGGTCAGAGCGATACTGAGTTGCCATGGTTTTTTATTGAAGGAAAAAATCGCTCGTCCTTATTAACCTAAACACTCGCGTTCTTGTCAACCCAAACACTCCCGTTCTCGTCAACGTCGACGTAAACATCGGGTAACTGACTCAATACAACATGCGTCTGTAACTCCCTTCTCTCAAGGGTTTGGTCTTGTCGATCATAAGAAATCCGTGCAGGTCAGAGTTCCAACACTCCCCGCTGGTCAACTTAAACTCCTCGAAGCTCATATCACACCCGACATGGTTGTTGTAGACGTGCCTTATATTGACGTCGTCTTGCCTGAAGAGAATCAAGACGTTCGCGTTGTCTCGGACAACTCTCTTTGGTATCCTGCTGTAGGTCTGGCACAGGTAAAAGACGTCCACGTTAGCGTGCTGACCATAGCCGAAGTACCTCTTGATCCTGTCCTGTTTCTCGATCATGCAGTCATCATGTGGTCTTCTTATCGAGGTCTAGAAGATCCTCGGGTAGTGGTACCTCCTCCTTGTTCTAGAAGAACACCGCAACTTCCGTCGTAGACCCGCCTCATCCTCTCGTACTTACTCTGAAACAGGGTCTTGTAGCACTCGGAGTCTGTTGTATTGTAAGCAGCCCTCGTTGCAGAGGAGGTTGAGGACGAGATTCGTCTTCCCGCACCCAGCCGGACTGCAGACGATACACCGCAGTGAATCGGGGAATCTGAGCTTACTCCGAGGCGTCTTGATCTTCCCGACAGTTTCGCCGAGGTTGTCGTAATTAAAGAGTTTCATTGAAGAGTTTAAGTCTTTATTCGGCTTAACACAGGCCTGAAACGCATTTTAAACATGTATTGCTTGAAGTGCAAATGAGATACCGAAACCCTCGACTCCAACCTCGTTACGATTTCGAATAACCGCCTGTTGTTGAAAGGTGAATGCGCGGACTGCGGGACCATGAAAGCCCAGTTCCAGAAGAGTTGGAAGCGGGGCAGGCAAGGTTCGGGTCTGTTTAACAAGATAATCGATAAACTACCGGTAAAACTCCACATCCTCGGGTACAGGTACTGCGTGCCCGGTACGAAACTCGGCAAGAGACTGGCCAGGGGAGACGTCAGCATAAACACTCTAGACAAAGCTTGTAAACGATATGACCTAGCCGACGCCGCCAGCTCAGAGCTTGAAGACCGACACTGAGCTGACGAAGAGCTGGCTTCCGCGGCCCAGAGTACACTGCTGTCAAACAACGGGGGGTTGGGCGAGAAGGCAGCCGCTGCGGGTGTTGCCGGTGCGATGAAGGTTAAGGTCAAGTTGAGGATAGGGCAAGCCCGATAAAAAATAAATGACTAAAGGAGCGGCATGGATACGTTATTTGAAGAGCAGCACAAACCGGCTAGGTGTCGATACCCGAGGCGTAGAACGAAGGCCCTCAGCGTCGATGACTTGTGGCAAATCGATCTCGTGGAAATGATCCCGTACTCCAGCGTTAATGGGAGATACAAGTACCTGCTCACGCAGATAGACACGTATAGTAAGTTCGCCCTGGTGGAACCCGTCAAATACAAGAGTATGGGAGATGTTGCAACTGCCTTCGAGAAGATGCTGGTCTCGCCCAGACCCCTACAGTTGGACGAGGGGAAGGAATTCTTCAACTCCCGATTCGCAGCCCTGACGAAACGGTACTGTATCAACCACAACCACTCCTTTTCTGAGACCAAGGCTAGCGTGGTCGAATGCTTAAACTGGACCCTGAAGACGGCTATGTGGCGCGAGTTCACATGTAGGGGAAGCTACGAGTGGCTCGACCTGATTTCCTCTCTTCTACACCAGTACAACGGATCCGTCCACAGGTTGATCGGGGCTAGACCGAAAGACGTAGTTGTGGGTATTACCGTTCCATCGGCCGTTCAAGCGTCGAATCGTTCGGCGGGTAAAGCTAAGTTTAAAGTCGGGGACGAGGTGACAATATTCCGCGTCAAAGGCAACTTTGATAAGAGATACCTGCAGAACTGGACGAACGAGGTATACGCGGTGGACAAAGTGCAGAACACGATTCCTGTCACGTACACCTTGAGGGATTATGGTGGGGAGGGTATCGAGGGCGGGTTTTATGAGCAGGAGTTGCAAAAGAGGTGGGTGCCGGACCTGTTTCTGGTGGAGAAGATGTTAAAGACACCGAAGGTGGGGGGAAAGATCAGTTACCTGGTCAAGTGGCGCGGTTACGACGATAAGTTCAACAGTTGGGTCGATAACCTGGACTTGCTGGGGTAAGTCACAACCGGAAAT